>JAOQMQ010000007.1:16021113-16031283 GCA_027563845.1 Erythroxylum subrotundum
CGTATGCGTCAGTAGTTGGGAGCTTAATGTATGCTCAAACATGCACTAGGCTAGATATCAGTTTTGCTGTTGGAATGTTAGGTCGATATCAAAGCAATCCTGGAATGGACCACTGGAAAGCTGCAAAGAAAGTCCTTAGATACTTACAAGGCACCAAGGATTATATGCGCACATATAGAAAATCAACTCATCTCGAAGTGATAGGATACTCAGATTCAGACTATGCCAGTTGTGTAGACTTACAGAAATCTACGTTCGGTTATATGTTCTTATTAGTTGGAGGAGCAGTTTCGTGGAAAAGTGGAAAGCAGTCCGTCATTGCTACTTCCACTATGGAGGCTGAATTTGAGGCGTGCTTTGAGGCCACGGTTCATGGATTGTGGGTGCAGAATTTTATCTTAGGTCTTGGTCTTGTCGACAGTATTACCAGACCATTAAGAATTTATTGTGATAATTATGCAGCCGTTTTCTTCTCGAAGAATGACAAATATTCAAATGGTGCGAAACACATGGATTTGAAGTATTTGTCTATGAAAGAAGAAGTGCAAAAACATAAAGTGTCAATTGAGCATATTGGTACCGATCTCATGATAGCCGATCCGTTAACGAAAGGCTTACCGCCCAAAACATTTATTAGTTATATTGAACGGATGGGCCTTGTAGATAAGTCCTTGTTAGCATAGTATTCAGACATGTATATATACATATATATTCTTGCTCGAATTGTTATGACACTTGTGAATTCAATACTGGTTATCCATATTATGTTGTATACAATAATTATTATTTGTGAGATAAAAATTACCGAATTACCCATTTAACGTTTGATGAGTTGAGATGATTCTGTGCTACATGGCAGGAATCAGGTTATATAACTTGTGACCGATCAGCTTAATTCAATTAAGGATGACTTGATCGATTCCATGTATTGTGTGCACTTAAAGTTGTTGGATCACCAAGTCATAACATGGGCTAAGTGGGAGATTGTTAGACTATTTAATGTCCCATGTGACTTATAGATTTGAGTCCCATGAAAAGCACCTAAGATGATGGTTATTGGGTATTAATTAAAGGGTTCTCAAATGGGTCAAAGACCCTTTTCCTCTCTCTTCTAATTACCAAACGACATGTCAGTTGGTGGTGCTATATAAGTTTTAGAAAATTATTGAAAGGTGATCTGAATCATTTTCTGAACCATTGAAGAAACACATTAAAGAAAGAAGCAGAGAGGAAATAAAACTTGTATAAACAACATCAAAATCTTACAAAACGATCATGGATACATGTATGTATAAATAACGTCGATCCATAAATGTCTTACAAAATGCGTCACATACTTAGAATTGTGGTAAACAAGCGCATAGCTTTTATGGAGGAAACTTGAAAAGGTCTCATAACAGATTGAAGGACAAGTACTTAAAGATTAGTGCATGCAATATTCATTTCTCCATCCCTGTGATCACCTTCGGATCTTTGTCCAATTTTACCCTATCCAATCCTGTTCAATGGTCAAAACATGAACAGAAGATCCGAACTCCTGATTCACCTCTAAGAATATTGTCTTGACACTTTTCCTTTTAACTTTGAATTGTCACATACATGTGATTTAGAATGATTATAATTGAAGGCTCTTCAATCAATAGTAAATTGAAGTTGAACACCAAAAATTTATTCTAAAAGGTCCCTTTTTCAATTCATGAATCTTATTTAATTAAAAGTATAAATTATCCGGGACCTATTCATTTATCACATGATTGGAATGTGAAATAATTATGTCATGATCTTTGGTGAGCTGCCATCATCGTGCGACGACGACTAGCGAACTATGCATCACTAGCAGCGACCTACTTTGGAAGGGTGACATCTGATCTTCATTTTTTGCTATCGTTTTAATCATCAATGAACTCATTTGAAGATGAGGATTGGGTTTGTGTTGAAAACAGAAATAATTTTTAAAGGTGGAAGAAGACCTTTATATTGGCCACTAGAATTGAAGAACCGTAGGGGTGTATTAGTTTCGCAAATTCTTCGATTTACTATAGTCGTTTCTAGCACAATAAAAAACTAGAAAAATTAAACACTTCAAAATAAATCAACATTGATATTTGTTAACACAGTTTGACACACCTTTTGTACATCTGCGGCGCCCTTACCTAGTTTAATACTTTCACTAAAAGACAACGATAGTTTTACACAAGGCTAAGCTGACACCACTCAACTCTTGACACTAACCCTCGTCGTCATTACCTGTGAAAGTGATTCACACCCAACAATAAGATTGATTCGTGATAACCTCAATAGAGGATTTTTCTCAACAATCTTATAACGAAAGAACACTAAATAAATAACTCAAGTGGTTAAACAAAATTCAACATAAATGAGAACACTTGAGAAAGAACCAAAAAAACAACTCCTCTATAGGTTCAGCTCCACTGAAACGGGTCTGAAAGTTGTCACCACAAGCTATGGGATGATTCACGCATATAGCAGTATTAATTCACAGCTGCAGGATGAAGATACCAAGTATGATAGCCCACGCAAACAAACCACTCCAAGATGTTACAGCTACAAAGAAATCAGTCAACAACCATCACAGCCTAATATGAAATTTTATCACTATGGAGATTCCCTTGTTGATGCTTTCATGCAGTGTATTTTTAATCACCAGAACAAAACAATCCATGCCTCACTTACCACACACCTACGAAAAACCCAAACAAGACAAAGACCACCCCAAAACAAGGCAAAGAAGGAGTTACACATAAACCATCACAAAATCTGCAGCTCATAAACTTTATGCTTCAGCCCACGACAACCTGATACACACGTACTCCTATTCCAGTTTTCATGCACACACTTTCAGCCAACACCAAACCAAGCAATCATACAACTTCCCTCAAATCACCAAAATAATTAGATCAAAGCTTCACCATTCACACACACCTGTAAAAATACCCAACCAAAACAATCACCAAGTCACTCATGTGTAGAGTGTAACATCCCGTTACCCATGTTAAGGCCCGAATAGCGTATATATGAGTTTAGTGAGAAGTTAGAAAGTGCATTTCATGTTCATACATAATTTGGCATACACATAGACTTGAATATTGAATTTTGCACATTAAATGATTGTATATGCATTCATTGACATTTTTCGGGTATAATTGATTTATAAATGTGATTTTATTGAGAATTGTGGTTTTTATGTGTTGAAAATTAATTTGGAGAGTATATATATTGATTTAGAATTTTTGGTAAAATTTCTAAAATTTTGGGTAGTTTTGGACTAGGAAAAATGCCAATTGGCAAGACAATTGTTAAATGGTAGTAGAATTAACTGTCAAATGACAGTGGAAATTTTGATAAATGACTTTTGGATTTATTGACAAGTGTCATTGAAAATTTGGAGACAATTGGAGTAGGAATTGGAATTGATTGGACTAGTTAAATAAGAGAACCTAGTTAAATCCTTAGAAATTAGACATGTGGCAAGTGACAAGTGTCACTTGCCAAGCCATGCCTTTAAACTCACGATGCTTTTAATTTGAAAGACCATTAAGTGTTTTTTTCTTGCTTTCTTCTCTTCTACGTGACTTTCTCCATTTTCTTCAAGCTTCTTCGCCTTCTTTATGAATTTTGTTGCTAACCTCCACCAACGTTGAACCTAGCTCTCTCATCTTTCACTTGCCACTTCCACCATGTTGTCTTCTTCATTGGCACACGAAAACCTAAACCTTCCAACCTCCATGATGTTGTACATGGGATGCATGGAAAATTAGCTTGAAAAGTTTGAAGAATTGGAAGCTAAAACAAGTAAGTTAGGCTTTAATCATTATGAGTATGGTTAAATGAAGCTGGAATGATGAGTAAATTAAGATTGATGACTTGATTATGCAATTTTTAGGTATGTGTCATGGGTTTAAAAATAAAGAGGTTTATGGTCTTTCCTTTAGTGTATTAATGACATTCTTGGATTTGCTAAATGAAGCATATATGATGATAGCTTAGTGTTTAATGATCATGATAGAGGAGTTGAGATATGTGTAATGTTGATGTTGTAATAAATAGATGTTTTCTCTATTTTAAATGTATTAATGGTATTTATGAGTTATTTTAAGGAAGGATTGAGAGACTAAATGGTGATGAAGAGTGTACTGGAAAATGTTAGCTATAACATTTCCACTGATTAAGTTTTTGTATTTTAGCCATAACTTGTTCTATAGTTATCCAAATGAGATGATTTTTAATTTAGATTAAATTATAGACATAAAGTTACATTTTTCATGAAGACATCGAATTCAAATTCTATCTTTAAGAGTTTCAAAATTAGACTAGAAGTTTATTACTAAGTGCAGCATAAAAATGAAAAAAAAAGTGCAGCAGAAAAATGAAGAAGTGCAGAAAATGATGAACATGCGTGAATGATGTTCTGTTTTTGATGTCTGTGTTTATTCATGGATTTTGATTTGTTTGTGATCAAGTGGAGCAGAAATTGAAGTGAGAATGAAGGTGAAAAATGAAATAGAAAATGTGCAGAAAGTGTGATAAAGGATTATAATAATTGGAGTTAAATGAAGAATAATTGGAGTTAAATGAAGATTAGTGAAGTAGAACATGTGCAGGAAATGTTTGATTGAAGTGTATAAGAATATGTACTGTTTTGGTGTTTATGATCAAATATGGATTTTGATTTGTGTGTGGATGTTACTGAATTGAAATTGAGGTATACATGAAGAAGTTATCAACTTGAAATGATAGAATTTTGGCAATGTCGTGTGCTGGAGTATGTTATATGAAGTGTTTTTATTGAACATGCATTTATATTTGGGCCATACCTTGATCTGTGAATATTCAAATTAGATGGATTTTGATCTAGATGAAACTAGAGACATACGGCTACAATTTTTTAGAAGAAATTGAATTTGAATTCTGTCATTAAGGGTTTTGAAATTTAGCTTGAAGTTCAGTTTTGGCTTAGGCTGCAGCACCACCTGTGACATAAATCATGTCCTGTTGTTATTGAATAAATTGTATTGATGTAGGCCAAATTAGACAAAGTTTTCTTACAAAAGTTGTAACTTATTCTCTTAGATTTCAATTGGTATAAAGTTTGTAATTTTTGGATATTGGAATTGAGAGATATGAGTTGTAAAACTTTGAGTGCACGATCATGCACTAGCCAAAATTTCGAACGTACTCAATCCAAAGTATTTTGAGTATAACTTTCGTAATACTGATCCAAATTATATGATCTTGGTGTCATTAGAAACTTAAGACATAGGAGAACAATTTTATAGAAGTAAGTGTGGCAAAATTACTCCATTTTCTTTGTCATAATGATCACGCAAAGTGGACCCAGAAGTCTGTTTTTAGAAAAATCTAAAATGATCAAATGAGTTATGAAATTAGATTCAAATTGTTTTATGGAGGTGCAAATCCTAAGTACAAATTATACATATGTGAGTGTTGATAAATGAATGAGTATATGACGAGAATAATGGAAAGATACCCGGGATTGTTATTGAACATGCGTTGTACATATTTCATATATATAGATGTGCATAAATGAATACTTATACAATTGTGAAAAATTGTGATATATGTAAATGTGTTTTGCATGATATAGAGGAGCATTTAAAGCGCCATCATCCGGAAATTGCCGAGACTTTAAGGCAATAGCTTTCTAGAGCGATTTATGAGTAACCTAGACTGTCTCACTTAATTATTTGTTTGTTATAAATTATGTTCTGAGTTATCTTTGAATGTGAATTTGATTGTGCTGATTTCGGACAATGAAGGTCCGAGGTTTCTGATGCATGAATGTGATATTTTAAGTGCTCCTTGTATGTAAATGTGAAGAAATAAGTGTTACTCCACATGATTGTTGAATGTCGGACCAAGGTTCGATGATAAATGTGAATGAGACTATGAATGTGATTGATTGAATATGTATGCATTTCATTACATGAATGCATGATCAGATAATGAGAATTGTGACATGAGTAGCCACCAAAAATGGGCTTAAAGCTCAAAATGTGATTAAGAGCCAAAGGCTCACTATGTATAATAAGCCCTGTATCCCCAACGGATAAGGGACAGGATCAATGAGTCCGATATCCACAATAGATACAGGACATTTTTAGGCACTCAGTCACAACAATGTAAGAATCGAAAGTGAGTCTCACGAGCATTGCATATACATATAATACGTGTGTTTGACTGACTGAAATGTATTGTGGACATGAAATTGAATGAGAATGTGATATGTGATGCTACATGCTAAGTGAAAAGATGTGAATTTTGTGTTTACATGTATTGATGTGTTGTATGAATTGAGTGAACCAATGAAGATGGTTACCTCATTGAGTTTGCAAAATTCACCAAAATTGCAACGTTGATTTTTCAGGATCGAGAGAGGACATTAGCTACTGAGAAACTCTACAACAAGCATAGTTCTTATACTTTTGTGAAGAAGAAATGGCTCAAAGGTCGATCAGCTGAGACTGAAGGATTTAGTTAGAAATTTTGTATAATTCCTCTTTCATGTAGTGATTTGTATTAGGTTTCGATGATGTACATGTATGGAAACTTTTATAAAGATACAATGTACATATACAGTTTTATGAAATGAAATGAGGAAACTTGTTTTAAAATATTATGTCTCTCTTTATGATGTTTTATAAGAGAATATAAATGATGATGCCATGACTAAGTGATTGTAGTGAATGCTCTAACATCCCATTGTTATAGGTTATGTACTGGAATGTCCTTAGGGTGTTACGGTATATACTCTATGGCAGTGGGGTGTTACATAGAGTCTAGAAGCAAGGTCACGCTCGAAAGGAGATGAGACTTGGAATTATACACACAACAACAACTCCAACAATCTTACAATATCCATAACTCCACCAATGTAATCCACACCAACCTTCACTAAAGATAGACTTCTATTTTTGCTACAAGTCTTATCCAAGAATCCAATTCAAATAAGAAGTATTACTTGTTTATACCTCATCTTAATTTCGATTTTGTTAGCAATATCTTGAAAATCCAATACTTAAAAATGCCAAAATTAAATAATGAAATAGATAATAAAATTCTTAACAAGAATAACCTAAACTAAACTAAAGTAAGCTTTGTTTGACTATAAGGTTAACTTAATCTATCATTGTATCTATCACAAGCGACATATATTAAAAAATTCTTAAAATGATTTCATATGCAATATTACAAGCAAGTTGATAATCCTGTAAAAGTTTTAATAAATTTTTATCTAACAACCTATAAGAAAGGTAACAAATGAAGAAAGTTCCCTATTCTAATACACTACAAAACCTGATATTTATTACATTAAATATATTAAAAATAGGAAAATGAATATTGAAGTATTTAAAAGGTACTCTTAATTATACATAGTATTATCAAAGCAACAACCTACGTATAAGGTTACACAAATATAAATTAGAAAGGGATTTGGATGAGAGGAAATCTACTTCTAAATTTGTTTTCTTATTAATAAAAGGTGCAATATCATGAAAAAGTAAGATTAAACATTGGTTCATTTAAAGCGAAATAGATATAGTATTAATCAACTATGATAGTCAATTAGTAATTAGTTACATAAAAAATCCCAAATCTCATTACAAAATCAAGCATATATATACCAAGTATAATTACATGAAAGATATGGTTACACAAGGAAAGAGAACATGAAATATATCTACACGTAATATGATATATAGTAGACCCAACAAAAAGCCAATACTAGGTGATATGTATGTTAGGAATGTTAATTCACTAGGATTATATAGATATTGATATGTTGTTAATATTTCTAATAGCTAAAAGTGCATTTTGAACTTAATTGTTTACAACAGAATACAAGTTGAATTATAATACTTCAAAGTGTTCAATTTGAACCTTAACGTTTTTAAAGCGTGCAAAACAAACCTTAGATAGATGTATATGATGAGATTAATTTTTTGTTAGTTAAATATCACATTAATGCTAACATGGTATCATTTATTATTATTTATAATCAAATAGTAAGTCTCACTGACATCGTGGGACACACAATATAAAATTAAAAATATAATTAAATATACTAATCATTTAACATAATTCCTCTTTTTTAGAGTTTGCTCACTGCCCTTTGTCGGAATCTCCATTTCTTACATATTATTAGTTTATATAAATTCCTTAAGGAGGGTAACCTAAACTCCTCTTCCCAAAAGTTTGATATTGGTAAATTTAACCTTCAGTAACGTGTTTGTTCTCTACAAGATGATAATTATTTATAGTATATCTAAGTAAGTTAATGATTAATTTTATAATGATCCTTAGGAATTGGGTTCCAAACTTGTGATCAATGCCTAGATTGAAAATTCTAACATAGACTCCAAAAGCATCTTCATCATTAATAATTCAAAAGAAAACACAAAAACATGTGAAGATTGCATACAGGTTAAACAATTTTCCTCAGATGGAACAAATAATGGGACTGGTAACTTTTCCAAAGAGGAGTTTCCATTGATAGAAAGTGTTCATATGAGTGAAGCAAAAGAAACTTGTGATACTTAAAGTTTTACTATAGCGGACAACTCACTAAATAAATTAATTTAAACATATCAATGGTGTTGCTGCTAATGATAATGATACTATAAACCCTGAACTACACAAGATAAAAACGTTTTGATCTTACATCCTCATACAAAGACTCCTGGGACCATTCTATTTAGGAAGAGAGTTTCAAGTCAATTGTTAACAACAATAATCAAAACTACATCACAAACCTTGAACCTGAAGGGACTGCCATCAATGATGATTCAAAAGAAGAAAATACAGAATCTTGTATTGGAGTTGAAGAATTTTCCAGGTTTGAGATGGCCTTGTGTGGAACAGAAAATGAGATTATTTACTTTGTTTAGGAAGATTTGGTGATGGAGGAGAAAGAGAACAATGATATGGAAAGGTTAACAGTAGCAGAAAGCTCATTGAAAGAATTAATTGAAGAAGATATTAGTGACAGTGTTGGTTATGAGGATAGCAATGAGGAAAAGGATAGCAATAGTAATGAAGATAATATGATAAAGAATGGCTCAAAAGGTTCAAAAGAAGGAATTGAGGCAATTGGGCCTATAGAGGAAATGGAAGCATTGGCTCTTGAACTTAAGAATCATAAAAAAATAGAAAAAAAATGGAGGAAGATGATTTAGAGTATATTAGTTCAAGGACAAAAAAAAAAGTTGACATATGTGTTGTGAAAATCGACCATATTAGAGCAGGTTTACAGCTAAATAGGACTGAAGGAATAGTAATAAACACACAGATTTTACGTGAAAAAACCCCCAAATTAGGGTAAAAACCACAGGTAAAGATAGAAGACTTTTACTACTGAGAAAAACTGAAGAATTACAAGGAAAAACCATACCAAAAAATATACATAATATTTTTTTTGGTCTCTCTTCCTCTCTCTTTTTCTCTCTCACCTCACTCTCTCTTTTTCTCCTGCTTCTCTGCTTTCTCTTTGTTCATCTCTTGCCTATTTATAGGCAGGAGACGTGGGATAGCTGCCCAAATCCAGCTATCCTTTTACTTTTCTTGTCAACTTTGGTAAGCATCGAATTTTTGACAATTCTCCCACTTAAAGATTTGATTAAGAGTCAATCAGATCTTCACATTATTCTTTCTACCTTGCCGCTTCATGTTGTTTACATCTTTGTTAGGCCACACGAGGATCGACACCATATAAACTTGTCACCATTGATTGCTTTTGTCATAAAATCTTCTAGGTTGTCCATTATATGGATTTCCTGTATGTCCACCGTTCCTTCTTCCACTTTCTCACGAATGAAGTGATATTGAACTCGGATGTGTTTTATGTTGGGACCCGATCTCGAAGTCGGACCCCAACCGCAAAACGGAAACCGAAATGCGAAACAAAGTGCGGAAAGTCGCGAATCGGAATACAAATCGAATCGAATCGAAAAATGAATGTCCGACATTCGGTAACGAAGATTGATCGAAAAACTATGCAAGACGCGTTGGAAACCCTAAGACTAATCCGAAAATCCGGATATAAATTTTTTTTTTCCATTTCTTCCTCTTTATACAAAACCATTCCAATTTCCCTTTTGGAAATTATCCTTAATCAAACTCAATTCATAAATT
>JAOQMQ010000007.1:16045492-16064751 GCA_027563845.1 Erythroxylum subrotundum
CGAAATAATGAAAAATGCCTTTATTAATCATAAAATGATTTGTACAATAAGTATTAAAGGTGATTGCCTTTAGAGCATTTCTCTAACAGCCCCTTAAAGCCAATAGCATTTTTTTAAGATCCAAAATTAACTTTCAATTTTAATCCATTAGTTGGATTTAATCCCACTAAAATACCAATCTCATATAAATACCTTAATTAATATCATTTATTTCCATTAATATTTATGGGTTTGACTCTCACCTCTTTCTTGGATCAAACTTTGACTATTGGTTAACTCTTGATCATACCCTCAAAATGAACTCGTTTTGACTCAAATTTGATCCTCAAGCTGTCATGAAATAATACTAGCCAATTCCAAATAATATAAAGTCTAGTTTGGGTCTTAGGTGTCACTATTAACCTCGGTATGCACGATTCACAACCCAAAAAAATACTATTCATGAAATCTAGATTTTTGGGGCATTACGTAAAATGTCGATCAATTTCTTTTTGAATTGAATCAAATCGATAGGTCTTAACTGAACTAAGGAGGAGAGGATACGTGGACAAATAAGGTAATGACACATGTTTAGCTGACATGTTAATAAGATGCAAATGACGTGGTAGCTGACTAGTATTTTGGATTATATGGCTACTAATGTGATGGATGATGTGACACTAACGTGTTTCTCCTTCATGTGACTAGATAGTGTCGTTTTGTCTAGAAGCTAAATGACATTGTTTAGATCTTCATCTTTCTCCAAACAATTGAAACTAAAGTTTCAGAGTCTAGTGGCGCATGAGGGCCCTTGGTGAGGCTTCTGGAGATGATTTTTGCACTGTAGTAATCTGCTAAAGAAGAGTAACAATTCGATATATGAAAATTATTTTGCAGTAGATTTAGAAACTTAGAATACAATAGCAAAATGTTAAGAGAAAGAATGAAGAAGGCTCTAGAATTTTGACTCCTTTTGTTACAAAGGAGGCTCTAATACCATGTAGAAATAAAGAACAAAGAACAAATGTAGAAATGTTCTATGTATTTTTTTGTGAATCTAATGTGATGTACATCCATCTATTTAGGTGACTCTAACTAAAGAAACAAGTTAACTAAATCATACACAACATTAATGTACATTATTTCAGTAGAAAATAAAGGCTAATTATAATGGATAATTCACTGAAATAAGATTACGTTAATATTTTAAAAGGGTATTAAAACAAATTATGAGGTTATGAGCTCAATTCTCCAATGTTTTTATCAAATTGGCATGCATTTTGTAGTGGTTGATTAGTTTAATGAATTTGAGGAATTGGAAGTATTTTTGGATGATATGTTGTATAACATTGTCATTGATGTCCTTTAAAGAGTTGGAGGAACTCCAATAGATTTTGGAAAGCGAGTTACTATTAGGATGTTGATGGTTTCTACGATGAGGATCATATCTTGGTCTCTTATTTAGAAGTTGCAATGTGGGAGAATTTCATAAAACCTTGCACAATCTTGATCAGAGATCTTCCAAAGGGTTATTGTTCAATAACAAAACCATATTTAGTTTACATGGCTACATCTATAACTCCATGAAGGCTAAATAAACCTATAACTAGTTATAGCTCGATAAACCTTAATTTTTGTGAAGTAACACAATTAACTAATCATAGGTATAGTAACTCCCAATAGTTGTTGTTCCATATCTTTTTTTAACTCTATTTTGGGTCTCAGACTTAAATTGCAAGTAATAATTTAAGGAGCTATTATAAATTTTTTGGGAATTAATTCAAAATTATAGAGTTGTCAAATTTCCTTTTGAATAGGTCTTTAGTTTGATTTTAATTTTATCTTATAAGCTAGATTTATTGGCTGAAATCTCTATTTAACAATTTTTGAGTTTTTTGCATTTTGCCTATATAAGACAACCAAGTTCATTATTCAATATATATAATAAAATAACTCCAGTGTTATATGTATTCTTTATCTTATACATGTTCTTCTATTTTTTTAAAAAAATTCTACATGTTATCATAGCTCTTAAAGATCTTGAGGGACCTATGAGTGATTAAGAGAGAATCTAACCAAAGGTTCCTTTCTTTCCATGACTTCTTTCAACAAATCATCTCTTTCATCCATGGTTTTCAATGGTGAAAAGGGGTTGTCAAAATGAAAGCTCACTTGAGAGGTCTCGGTTTGTGGTAGTGGGTTAAAGGTGAAAGATATGTACCTCCTCCAGGCAATAGTCCTACACTCAATCAAATTAGAGCCCACGAAGATGAAGAATCTAAAGCCCCAAGAGCTTTATCTCAAATACATGTTGTATCTGAGTCGATTTTCACAAGAATTATGGCTTGTGAAATAACTAAGGAAGCATAAGATGTATTGAAGAAGCTATATCAAGGGAATTTTGTGACAAGGCAAATGCAAGTTTTAAATCTCAAAAGAGATTTTGAAATTCCTATAATGAATGAAAAGGAGACAATTCAAGAGTTCTCAGATAAGCTCATAGTGGTGGTAAATAAAATCAGACTTATGGGAGAAGAGATACCTAATAGAAGGATCGTAGAGAAAGCCTTGATAAGTTTACCTGAAAGGTTTGAGGTGAATATTTCATCTCTTGAACACTCAAGGGACATCAACCAATTGACATTGCCAGAACTGCTTAATACTTTACAAGCTTAAGAGCAAAGAAGGGCAATGAGAAAACAAGATAGTGGAAGGAGCTTATCTAGCAAAGGTTTCGTCATCAAAGAAGAAAGGAAACATTCCACAATGTGGCCATTGTGAGAAGTTTGGTCATGAAGAGAAAGATTGCTGGCATAAAGGGAAGTCTCGATGCTTTAGGTGTAAACGATTTGGACATTTGAAAAAGGATTGCAATTTTAACAGTGAAGAACAAGATAATATTATGCAAGTGATTGAAGAAGACAACCTCTTCTAGTTGGTGAGAAGTGCTCCAAGATTTATCATAAAGAGAAGTGCTCTATGGAAATAAGTGATGAGAGAAGTGCTCATATTAAAGAATAGAGAGTGTTAGCTCAAGGTTTATGATTAACAATTTTGATGATAACTGTATAATATTTCAAAATTTGAATTGGATTTATTTCCTTAAGTAAGCAACGATATAATTCTTAAAAGGAAATAAAATTATGGAATAATTGCTTTCCTTCTTGCAGGAACTTTCTTTATAAACTTACCTTTTTAGAAATGGTTCCATAACATCTGGAAGAATGTTACTAATTCAAATAATTAGCTCCGGAAGCCTTAACAGAACGTCTGAATATCGAAGATTTTAGAAGAGATAATATTGAAGATTAAGTAATGGCTAGTTGAAGAAATTGTCTATTTAAGGAAGAGCTACCGCATTTGCAAAATATACGTAAGACACAGACACAAGAATTACGAAATATCTTAGCGTTTCATTATTTCTTGAAAGTCATATCAAACTTTTTATGCCTTAGAAAGTGATATCACTCTATTAAGAGAGACCTAAAAATCCTTTATACAATTTTTGTGAGAGCTTGTAGAGGCTAGCAAAATACTACTAGTATGGAAGGTTGAAGAAACTTGAAAATTATACAATTGTGATCTTAAAGAGGCTCGTCAAATTACTACTTGGTTTTATAGTGAAATACTCAAGTTGGATACCTGAGGATTAGATGTAGGCTTCGTTACAAGCCAAACCAGTATAAATCTACTTTCTTTTTCTCTCTCTTCCTTACTTTTAAATTTCCACATTATAAGTTTTCAAGAGGCTCCTTCAGTTTTACAATAGACTCCTTCTATTTTTATATCGAAAAAGATTTCTTTCAAAAGTAAGCATGCTTATATTGATTAAACATACTTCTTTCTTTTTTAGCGTTAGCAGGCTCCTTTCGATTAAACAGGCTCCTTTAGTTTTGAAAGTTAAAAGGCTTCTTTCTATTAATAAGCTCCTTTCTTTTTTAAAGTTAACAAGATCCTTTCGAAAGTTTACAGGACCCTTCTATTCATGAATTTATTTTGTAGCAGAATCTTATCTTTTTGAAAGTACCTTAAAAAAAATTTCACACAATTCACCCCCTCTTAAGAGTTTATGCTTTATCATTTAGTATCAGAGCTAGGTTTCACATTTATTGTGTTTTACAACACGTGATAGATCATGGCAAACAATTTGAGAAGCCTTGAAGGACAATTTCATCTCAAATCCTCCTTACTTCAATGGAAACAACTACTTATATTAGAACGAAAGAATGACAATCTATCTCCAATCTATTGATATTAAAGTTTGGCAAGCCATCAGAGTTGGAGCTACACTTCCCACAATAGAAAACGTAGAAGTATGGTTTGATGATGACAGAAGAAATGCACATCTAAATGCTAAAGCAAAACATCATCTGATCTGTGCACTATCTCCAGAAGAATAAAAGATATGCTACTGCTCTACAGCAAAGGAAATGTAAGGTAAACTCCAAGTCACCTTTGAAGGAACGAATGAGATAAAGAAACATAGAATAAGCCTTTTAGTGCATCAATACGAAACTATTGACATGAAATAGGGAGAAACCATAGATGAATTCTTCGAACGATTCAATAACATCATTGCGGCCTTAAAGAACTTGGGAAAGATATATCCTAATGATGAGCTTGTAACAAAGATTCTAAAATCACTACTAAGGGAATGGAGACAAAAGGTGACAACTCTAGAAACTATAAATGATCTAGACACTATTTCACTCAACTGGCTACGAGAAAATTTGATGATCCATGAAATCGAGCTTAGACGACATGAAGGATCCTCCTACAGAAAAGGAATGGCACTAAAAGGCAACTGATGAATCAAATGGTGATGAAAGTGTCACTGAGTTGCAAATAGATGGAGATGATGACTTTAACTTCATGGTCAGAAAATATGCCCACTTCTATAAAAAGAATTTGATGAAGAAAAGAGAAGGAAACAAGAAAGTTAGGGACAACAGGTTCCTATCAAAAGGCAACAACAGAAATAACAATGCACGAAACAATCAAATCATATGCTATCACTGCAAGAAGCCAAGGCACACAAGACTTGAATTTCCTCTTTTTCAAAAGGAAAAATCAAAGAACAGAAAACCTATAAAGCAAGCGACGACTCCATCAGATGAGGATTTTGAAAACTTTGAAGAAGAAGATCTAGAAGAAGTTAGCAATGTTTGCTTCATGGTTGAATCAGGAGACGATGAGTTATGCTTCAAAACAGAGATAAGAGAAAATCAATGGATAGTTGATAGTGGTTGTTTGAGACACGTAATAGGTGAAATATCACATTTCAACTATGTTGAAAGAAAAGACGGAGGTAATGTTGTTTTTGTCGACACAAGGCAAAAATTGGTAAAATTGGTGACTCTAACTCTGCCTCTATTGATAATGTTATTTATATTGATGGATTGAAATAGAACTTGCTGAGCGTAAGTCAATTATATGATAAGGGTTATAGAGTTACTTTTTATGCATCACATTGTGAAATTGTTGATAATCTTAATGGCAATATTATATTTGTCGGTCCTAGAAATCAGAACATATAATGTGCTCAATTGGAAGATATGTCTTCACAAAATGTCAAGTGTTTTGTTTCTATAAAAAAGGACTCTTTTATCTAGCACAGAAGATTTGAACAGGCTAGCATCAGCATTCTCTTAAAATTATCCAAAAATGAGTTAGTAAGAGGACTACCAACTTTGACGTTTGATAGCAATCAGGTTTGAGAGGCTTGTTTAAAAGGTAAACAAGTTAGAAGCAGCCTTCCTTCGAAAAAAATTATATGTACTAACCAACCACTTGAACTTGTGCATATGGATTTATTTGGCCCCACTAGGACTCAAAGTTTTGGTGGTAAACATTGCGATTTTGTTTTAGTAAATGATTATTCCAGATTTACATGGGTTTACTTCCTATCAAATAACGACGATACTTTTAAATTTTTTGAGAAGTTTAGCAAAAAAAATCAAATTGAAAAAGGATACTGCATTACTTCAATTCGGAGCAATCATGGAGGAGAATTTGATAATAAAAAGTTTGATAGTAACAGTATGACTCACAACTTTGCTTGCCCAAGAACTCCTCAACAGAATGGTGTCATTGAGAGAAAGAACAAGACCCTAGTTGATATGGCCAAAACAATGCTATGTGAAAGTGGCCTACCCTACAGTTACTAAGCAGAAACAGTATCACTGCTTATTATATACTCAACAGGTGTCTTATAAGACCTATTCTCAAAATGACTCTCTATGAGGTGTGGAATGGAAGAAAACTGAATGTCGCTTACTTTAGAGCATTTGGTTGCAAATGCCTCGTTCTAAATAATGGGAAAGACAACCTTGAAAAGTTCGATGCAAGATCAGATGAAGCTATCTTTCTGGGTTACAGTAGCACTAGCAAAGGATTCAGAGTTTACAATAAAAGAACAAAGAAGATAGAAGAATCAATACATGTAGCGTTTGATGAAGCGCTACCTTCGACAATAATAGTTGATTCAGATGATAAAGAGCATCCTTTGGTTCCTAAAAATAGATCAAATATAACTACAACACCCTCAGAATCACAAGATCAAAAAGGTCCTTCTGAAGCCAGGATAGAGTAGGCTCTTTCCTCTCAGTAGGAGCCTATGCAACAAAGAACACCAAGAGAATGGACAGGTCAAGATATACAGCAATACATTCTGGGAGACCCTTTTGAAAGTCTAAGAACCAATCATCCTTCAAGAACAACTTTGTTGCCCTCATCTCATAATTAGAACCGAATATTGCTAAAGAGGCCCTTACTAATAAAAATTGGGTTTCAGTTATGAAAGACGAATTGAATTAGTTTGAAAAAAACAAAGTTTGAAATTTAGTACCTCGTTCGCAAAATAAGTCAGTCATTGGACCTCGTTGGGTTTATCGAAACAAACTTCACAAAAATGGTAAGGTGGTAAGAAACAAAGCTAGAATTGTAGCTCAAGGTTATAATCAATAAGAACTGGAATTGATTAGAATTTTTCTTTCCTTCGCATGTTATAGAAACTTCAAATTGTTTCAAATGGACATCAAAATTGCTTTCTTAAATGGATATATTATTGAAGATGTGTTTTTTTAAGCAACCTCCAGTTTTTGAAGATGAAAACCATCCTGATTACATGATGAAGTTATCTAAGGCCCTGTATGGTCTAAAACAGGATCCTCGAGCATGGTATGAGAGGTTAAATAATTTTTTAATTTGAAAGAGGAAAGGTAGATAAAAACCTTATTTATTAAGAAAAAGGAGAATGATTTATTCATAGTACAAATATATGTTGATGATATAATATTTGGTGCTACTAATCAGTCTTTCTGTGAATAATTCTCAACATTTAATGTAGGGGGAGTTTGAAATGAGCATGATGAGAGAACTATGCTTCTTTCTTGGATTACAAATCAGTCAAACAAAAAAGGGATCTTCATTAGCCAAGATAAATACACAAAGGAACTGATCAAGAATTACGATTTTGAGAATGCCAAACCGATGGGTACTCCTATGTATACTAGAACTGAACTTGATAAGGATAAAGAAGGCAAGGCTATAGATGAAACAAAGTATAGAGAAATGATCGGGTCACTACTATATCTTGCAAACTCAAGACCAGACATTATGCTTAGTGTGTGTCTTTGCGCACGCTTTCAATCAAATCCAAAAAAAAAGCCACCTTCAAATAGTTAAGAGGATCTTTCGATATCTTCACGGAACTATGGATTTTGGATTATGGTATCCAAAAACTGACTCTTTTAACATAGTTGGCTATTGTGATGCAGATTATGCAGTTAATAAAGTTGATCAAAAAAACACAAGTGGTCATTATCAACATCTCGGAGGATGTCTAGTTTCTTAGTCTTGTAAGAAATAAAATTGCACAACGCTTTCAACAACCGAAGTAGAATATATAGAAGTTGTCAGCTATTATGCTCAAATATTATGGATGAAGCATTAACTCCAGGATTTCTCTTTGAACTTTAATCATATTCCTATATTATGTGATAATTCTACTGTAACAAATCTTTCAAAAAATCTTGTGCATCATTCTAGGACTAAGTATATAGAAATGAAGCATCATTTTCTTAGAGATTATATTTTAGAAGGAACCATTGATCTTTTGCATGTTAATATTGAAAATTAAGTAGTTGATATCTTCATTAAGCCACTATCTGAAGATAGATTTTGCGTGTTAAGAAAAGAGCTTGGTATGTGCAGACTATCTGACATTATATATGTATGAATTTTCTTTGCTATTTCTCTCTGTATACATTAGCAAGACCCTTCTACTTTAGAAGGCTCCTTTGAAGTTGAGACCTTCTCTTAGTTTACTAGGCTCCTTTTAGGTTTCAAGGCCCCTACGTTTTAGAATACTCCTCTAGGTTTAACAGAGCATATTACACGTGTCCTAAAAGGTAACTTCTTCTGTTCTATCGTTTCAGCTCTTAAAAACACGAACGTAGTTCTAGCAAACAACTGTATAGGACTAACAAAAGATACACAAATGATCATGCCTCCGTATTAGCCTATGATCGTTCATCTTCATATAAGATCAACGCTTAAGAATCACTTAATATACCAAAAACAAACTTCTCTCTTCAACTCATCGTGTTCTTTTTAGAAACACCGCTCTTTCCTCTCCACACCCTAACTTTCTGCCTTCTCTTTGTTCTTTCCTCCAAAAACTCCTTACCTACAATGGCCAGAACAAAATCAAAGGGACAAAACCAACTTCCACTGCTAGCATTGGTAAAGCTTATGTTTATAATTCTACTCCTACTAAACCTGTCTCTTTCTCTTCTGCTCCTGAATCTACTACTCCTCAACCTTGTTCTAAAGATATGAAAGTGTTTGGTGTACACTAGATTATTAATGATACTGATTCAGACGAAGAACCAACCTAAGTAATAAGACATCCACAAACCAAAGGAAGTCTTACAAAACAAGAAGAGGAAATTTCTCAACAAAAAGAAACACCTGTTGTTGAAAAGAAAGAGGAAGAAGAATCTAGACCAAAAAAAGGAGAAATAAAGAAAAGCAAAGCGCCTGTGACTGAAGATACTATTAAGGACCCGATTGAAAAAAATGAGTTGTTTCATGAAGAGATAAAACCTAAAGAAAAAAGGGCAAAGAAAATAAAAATAGTTGTATAAAAAAGTAAGACATCAACACCACAAAAAATGTTTCAATCAATGGATGTTGAAGTCTGCTATAAAATGCAGTACAAGAAAAGAAAGGTGGTTGTTGGGCAGATCTTGCCTCCCATGATGTTTGATGTCATAGGTATACCTATCTTTCCTTACTTTGTTGCCATTGGTTCGAAAAATTTTCTGAAATTAGATGAAACCATATGTAACGAGCTTGTCAGGACATTCTACACACACATAAGAAAAGAAGAAATTGATAAAAAGCTAGCCATTGTCTCATAGGTGTATGAATGCAAAATATAAATTTCTGAAGAAATTTTAAGAGATATATAAGACATAACTCCTATAGGGAGAACTAATTTTCCTTGTTATAAGTGGGATTTAATGATTTGGAATTAGTAGAAGTTGTCAAATTCATCGACCTTGATGCTGAGAACACCCAAGATGGGACACCTTGGAGCAAGCAATTAGACTTACTGCCACGATGCCTTGCATCATTATCAGCTACTTCAATTTTTCCCAGAAGTAGCTCAATTGAAAGGTGCAGTCTACTGGACACTTATCTAACGTATAATTTGCTTAAGGGAACATAATGAATCTTCTAGTAATGATCTTGAGGTTTATAGTGGATAAGGGGAATCATAAGAATACCATTAGTTGCCTTATGGGATGTTGCTCACCAAGATTTTCACCCATTATGGAGTTCATTTTGCAAATCTGAATTGATATGCACCAGCTAAGTTTCACCCTTCCATTCCTTTTCAATTTGGATACAAAGTGCAAAACAATGTTATATAGAAAAAAAATTCTAAAAGAGTAGCAGAAAACTTAGATTCTGCTCCAGTCTAACAACTCCTATCCCTCCTCATGATGAAAATAGTGCAAATCTCCAATAATAGTTGCAGGACATTCAAGCCAATTAAGAACAAATGCGAAAATAAATAGATTGCATGCAAAATCAGCTTCTTGACATACATATTTTGCTTAGAAGAATCTTTGAATCCCTTCAATAACTTTGTTGCTATTTCTTTTCTGCTTGGTTTATTCATACTTATGATTTTATTTGATGCATTAATTACTCTTTCCCTCTCTTTTTTTTATAATGAAAAAGGGGGACAAATAGTATACTCTGCACTTGATGATATAGTTACTCTGCATGCATCTATCTGTGATATATTTTCAATATTACCTTGATGATATATTTGTTATTGATGACATATTCTGCTGAAATATTTAAATCTGTAATAAACAAACGATAGACTCCTTCCTTTAAAAGTCAAGCTCTTACAAATTATAACTACGAGTAAAGTTTACACGTATCTTTTGAAACTCTTTATCATTATTTGAATTTTGAAAATATATCTATTATTGTTTGTCATTATCAAAAAGGGGGAGATTATTAGCTCGAGGTTTATAATTAACGATTTTGATGACAACTGTATAATATTTCAAAATTCAAATTGGATTTATTTCTTTGCATAAGCAATGATTCTTAAAAGGAAATAAAGTCATGGAATAATTGCTTTCCTTCTTGCAAAAACCTTCTTTATAAATTTACTTTTTTGAAAATAGTTTCATGACATCTGGAAGGATCTTACTAATTCGAATAATTAGCTATGGAAGCCTTGATAGAACACCTGAATATTGAAGATTTTAGTAGAGATGATATTGAAGATTAAGCAATAGTTAGTTGAAGAAATTGTTTACTTAAGGAATAGTTACTCCTTTCTTTTTCAACATTAACAAGATCCTTTCGAAACTTTATAGAACCCTTCTATTCATAAATTTATTTTGTAGCAGAATCTTATATGTTTGAAAGTACCTTGAATTTTTTTTTACACACAATTCACCCCTCTCTTACATGTGTTTGCTTCTTCTGAGAGAAGTACTCTATTAAGAATATTAGAGAGAAGTGCTCTAAAGAAAAGAATTGTAGAGAGATGTGCTCCATATCTATGAAAGTTTTTTTTAACAGTTTTGAATTAAAGGGAAATGCTAGGAATTAATTCAAAATTGTAGAGTTGTCAAAATTCCTTTTGAATAAGTTTTTAGTTTGTTTTTAATTTTATCTTATAAATCATATTTATCAGCTGAAATCTCTATTTAACAGTTGTTGAATTTTTTTTTAATGTTTTGCCCATATAAGGCAGCTAAGTTCATTATTCAATATATATAATAAAACAACTCCAGTGTTACGTATTCTTTTATTTTATACATTTTTTCTATTTTTTAAAAAAAAATTCTACAAAATTGAGGTTATTGTGAAGTACTTTATTTGAATTGAGACCGTGTATTATAACTGCAGAGAATAGAGGTGCAAAAGCGTCATGATCACATTGTTGCTGCATCTAATTTCATCTACTTGCTCATGGACTTCAAGTAAATATCCCCTTTTTTCAATTTTAATTTGTTTTTTCATCTGTTTTTGATGTCCTTGAGGTCATTCTAACTAACTTACGTATGAGGCAAATGTGGGTTATGCATCTGTTGAGCCCTGTTTGTGTAATGGGAAGGGTGTTACTATCCTTGGTGAGAAGAATGCCACTCGGGTCAGAAGACTGAGAAACTAAGCTTTCAGAACTAATTATCGAGATTTATGTGTCTAGGAGATTTTACATGTTGGCCTAAAGAAGAGCCCCCAGGATAACATAGTGTGAAGAAAACAGATAACTGGGGTCATCATTGTCGAGTGTGATTGGTGATGTTACCTGGAACAAACAGTCATCTTGCATGGTGGCTCCACATATTACTTATCCAAGCGCCAGTGGCTTTGTTTTACGTGTACTCCAAGTGATTGTGGATATCATCCCACGTATCTGTCCATAGGTTGCTAACCAAACTAGCAGTGATCTTATATCCTCTACTGCAGTCTGTCCATATGTTGCTAACCAAACTAGCAGTGATCTTATATCCTCTTCTGCACTTGGGAGTACCATTCAGAATCTAAAGGCAACTTTTTATTATAAGATTCTTTGTTATTATTTTGAATTTTGTATATTAACTTCAATTTTATTTAAAATTAATATGCATTGATGTTTTATTTTTATTTCAATAAAATATTTTATTTTATATTATATCTTTTATTACCATATATCAATTTTATAACACACTCTTAAAGCTTTCCTAAACCTCTTCTCTTTTCTTACTGGTAGGGATGTCAATGGGTCAGGCAGGTCCTGAGCCGCTCCTGGCTCGACCCGGCCCGAATGTGGGATAAGGTAGCCTGTGGCTCGACGGGTCGGGATAAGTCAACCTGTGGCCTGGCTCATAGCCTGACGAGCCACGGTCGATCTGGGCATATTTTTTTAAAAAGAAAAACATCAAAAACGATGTTATTTTTGACAAAATAACGTTGTTTTTAAAGTAATAGTCGCGTCACGGGTTGGGCCGAGCCAGCGAGCCAACCACCTCGGCCCGTGGCCAGCCCATGGCCCGATTAACCCGAGCCAAAATCAAGTTAGGCCGGACTTAATTTGACATCCCTATTTACTGGTACTTATATTTATACTTTTTAAGATGTGAAATATTGTTCTTCTTCAAAAAATATGTTTCATTATCTATCATAACCCTAAAGTTGTAAATTGGGATCATATTGAAGATCTATGAAAAACATAGGATTTGTTATAAAAAAAGTTCAATAAATAAATAAGAAGTGTAAATGTAGGTATCCATATCGTTAGTATATATGGCGAGCTTTGTCTACATGTCACACAGTGAGTAATTAACTTATAAAGATATCATTACTTACAAATTAAGCTTATATTATTTCTACCTAGTCTGACTAATGGAATGAGTTGAACCAAATTGCGACTACTGCATCATATTTTTGTAATTACTTAAGATATTTTATCTCGTAAAAACCAGCATTAATAATAGATGAAAACATGCTTGTCATTATTTTTATTCTACTTTATAGGTATTTCAGTGCTCAAAAAACTCCAATAGACCCGAGACATGGAAATAAGAGAAAGTCCCTTAATTTTACAAGGAAAAGAAAATCTAATGCAAGAATAACTAAAAACTCAATGGTTATTTACCAGATGACGAAACTGCAAATCTGGAAGACAACCTAGCCAACTAGCTAGTACTTTACTAGAGATGTTTTTGCTGTCTATTCACTTGCTGTGAACCTAAAGACCATAATCTGCTCATAAGTCTCTCCAGGACGTACAATCTGGGAAGGGAAATTGGGGTGATTAACAGAGTCAGGAAAACCTTGAGTCTCCAAGCAAAGCGCAGCATGTCTTGGATAAACACTACCATGTTTTCCCTTTACGCCATCAAACATATTGCTGGTATAGAACTGTAATCCAGGTTGATTAGTCCAGAGCTCAAGTGTCCTTCCTTTGACATTTTCATGAACCTCTGCTGCCTTCTTGTACTCACCAGAGCATCCTTCTAGCACATAATTGATGTCATATCCACCAGGCAGTTCATTGATCCTGCATGAGATTTTGTGGGGTTCTAGAAAATCATATGGTGTGCCTTTTACTGGCACAACTTTTCCTGTTGGAATGAGTTCATTATTCACTGGAGTGATTTCTCTTCCATAGATTTCCAAAATGTGAGACAAAATGTCACCACTTTTGTGGCCACCAAGATTCCAATAAGTGTGGAGAGCCAAATTCACTGGAGTAGCCTTGTCATGTGGGGTAGCTGTCATTTTCACTCTTAGCTTGTTAGTCCCAACGAGCATATACGTTACAGAGACTGAGAGCTTACCAGGAAAACCTGCACACAATTATTTAAAACTGTTCAGAATCTGCCATTTTATTTCTGTAACAGATGGGAACATTAGGAAACCTGTGATTGTACATACACACCTTCCTCTCCATCAAAACTCTCATAGGTGAATGTTATATGGCTATCTGGTTCGTATTCCTGGACTTTCCAAATAACCTCACTGAAGCCTTTTGCTCCACCTGATTATATCAAAAAAAAGAAACAAACCTGTCATTCCTATCAAGGATTCCATTAAAAATTAATAGATAGGAAGACGGATGGAAATGTACCATGTAGCATATTCTTCCCGTCATTGGGTGGCAACTTGTAAAGTTTCCCGTCCAGTTTGAACTGAGCCTTTCCGATTCTATTGGCTACACGTCCAACGATGGCTCCAAAATAGGTAGTATCATTCTGCAAAATATATTCCAACTGTGATTAGTAGAGGACTCGTTGAGTTTAATATACATTATACAGAAGTCAATGGATGCTTGGTTCCAGGGTAAATATAAGATAAATTGCACCTTATACTCATCCACTGTATCATACCCAAGAATGATGTCATCTATGTTCCCTGAAATACATTGAACAGTTTATCAATGAAAACTGAAAGTACTGAAAGGAACATTCATGTTTGATTACTAATAATATAAACACGAGACTAACAATTCTGTGAAGGAGACCAGGAAATGAAGAGAAGGGGTACCATTTTTATCAGGGACTTTGAAAGACATCATAGTTGCGCCATAGTTGGTGACTTTCATAGACATCTGCCCCCTCGTCAATTCATAAGTCCCAATTTCATCATCACACCCAGCAGAGCCATTGAATCTGGCAACCACTAAAGCCAGCAAAAGAAGGCAACAGAAAGAAAGTTTCTTGGTCATTGTAGATTAATGTTGTAGGAATCAAAACGGTGCAATGCCACTAATCAAACATATGTATGTATATATAATGAAGAGGATTTTAACACGAATAACTGAAGATAAGATACGGATAGTTATTAAGAGAGAAAAATCAGAGAGATATTATATATACAGATAAGGACGTTTAGTAGTTTATCTTGCCTTGTGACTTGGTAAATCTTATATCTTAGAAAGGATAGAAGTTTGTTCTGTAAGGAAACTAAACAATAAATATGTTTAGTTTTATCGTATAGGTTATAGTTTTATCTCATAGGTTATGCAATGTATGCCTTTTGGTCATAAACAAAAACAACAATAATTATTATATTCTGTATATAATCTATCCATATAAAAATTATTCAAAAATGTTAGTCATAAATAAACTTATTTACCCGATTTATTATTAATCTAATTTTCTTTTGAGACTTAATAATTTAGTCTTGAAAATTATAATTCCTTATATTTGAGTTTGTAAGTTTCCAAATTTAATAAGTTTGGAAACGGGAATTTCAAAGATAGAAATACGAATTATTGTTCATATGACTTGGAGCAAATTTTAGTGTGATTAACGTTATTGCAATTGGACTCAATCGAATTTTGAATTATATTTACGTTGTAAATATGTTTTTCAAATAATTATATCTTGATATAGGATATTTTTGTTAAAAAATAAGAACAACTGCGTTTGAGTTTCATAACGATAGAGAAGTGAATGTTAACTTTCTTAATGTGCAAGTTAAAGATGGGAAGATTAAAAATGCTGTCTGTCATCTTAAACCAGCAGTAGGGTGGAATCATGGAGTCTCCCGATCAGTATTAGCAACCTTGATGAAAACATCCTCCAGCGTGGTGTCGGACAAGCCCCAAGCAAAGACTGGGAATTTACTTTTAGCAATCTCAACTGCATGAAAAACATCTGCAATTCTGACCTCGTGTTTTGGGATCTGGAACTTCTGTGTTCCTGAGGTATGGTAACTCTTAACAGTATTGGGAGAGAGCTGTTGAACCATGTTTGCAACTTCCACCTCATGTTCATCGGATGTTGTCATGGTCAATACGTAAGATCCTCCGTACCTGGCCTTGAGCTAAATGGAACAGCCATTTTTTATTTTTCTTGTAAAAGCTGAAAAGCCAGTTTGCAGCTCAACAAGTTGAGGTACTTAATTATCAACACAAGATAAGGAAAAGAGTGGAAAAAACAAGCATTATAGGCGTATGTATGTATTGCATGGGTTACCTCTTTAGGGTTTCCTATGCACTGTAGGCTTCCATCAACAAAAATTCCGAGTCGATCACAAAGGGCCTCTGCCTCTTCCATTGAATGTGCTGAAAACAGGCAGGGTAATGCAATTATAACCTGGGAAGAATTTGACAACTGAAGTATAAAACCACACAAAGAAAGGGAGTACTTGTGAGAATAATTGCTCGGTCTTTCTTTGCGCGCTTCACTACATTCCATAAGTTGGTCCTTGAAGCTGGATCTAATCCAGTACTAGGTTCATCCATGTAAACGACCTTCAAATTTTTCCACATAAAAACAATTTACAAATACACCTTTGTTAGATAGCTGTCATAAAACAAAAGGAAAAATGTATAGAAGAGATTGATATACTTTGGGATCCCCAATCAGCGAAATGGCAACACTTAGCCTCCTCTTCATGCCTCCACTGTATTTCCCAACGTGTTTGTCAGCAACTCCTCCATTATTTAGATTCAAACTCCTTAGAGATTCTTCTACGGCCTATGGAAGGAATGCACAAAATGGGAATATGAAGATCATAAGTCATCCAATCAAGCAGGTAAGCGTACTATAATCAGTATTACTTGCCACTTACTGAACTACTCTATTCTTCAAGAATCGTTTCGGCAGTTGTTATTGAGCAAATCGATGCAGTACATCATATTTTAGATCTTTTCGTATTCTTCTTCCTTCTCTCTATGGGAATTTAAATGCACCTCTCGGATTATGTGGTTCTTCTTACCTCAGTTTACAACTCACCAAAATATATTTAAGAGCTAAAATTACGAAACTAACCTAGGGAAGAGACATGTAATATTCCTCCAAAATAGTGTCTTGATTAAAGAATGCAAATGTTTTTTTTTTTTAAATTGAAATGGTATTGAGTTAAAGGATGCTAAACTATAGCAATATACAAAAGAAAGTAAAAAACAAGTCACCCCCTAACTATTTACAGTAACTAACGCGCCTCCACATTGAGGATAACTAAAGCGCCATAGTTTCTTGCTAATTAAGACTCGTTGCATAGCTATCATGGAATGGATGCCGAGACCTCCCACCATCATTGACTTGGTAATATCACTCCATTTGACCTTTGCATCACCCTCTGTATCACACTTCCCAACCCACAAAAAGTTTTTTAGCAATTTGACGATCTCCTTGATTAGTTTCCTGGGTAGGACCATATGCGCTAGCCAATGTATATGCAAGCTACTCAGCACCGACACAATTAAGGCGAGTCTCCCCCCTTAGGACAAGAATCGGTTTTGCAATGATAGTACTCTTGATTTTATCCTTTCCAGTTTGGAAAGGCATTCACTATACTTCAGCTTACGAGGAGATAACATCACGCCTAAGTATTGCAGGTAAGGTGGCTGAATGGTGAGCCCAATAGCCTACTAGAATTCCTTTGTCTGTTGTACATCCGATAAAAGGATTAAGCTACTTTTTCCTAAATTTATCCAGAAACCAGATCACCGGGAAAATGCTGATAAGGAGTGCATCAGGATGTTAACTGATGCAATATCCGCAGAACAAAACAATAAGAGGTCATCTTTAAATATAAGGTGAGTGAGTTTTAACTCTCGACATTTGTGATGGTATTGAAAATGCCCATTGGACTCCGAAAGAGTACTTGGTAGCCGAGACACTCCTTCCAAAACTAAGGTAGATAGGGGGATAACGAGTCCCCTTATCTAAGCCCCCTAGCATTTTTGAATGGTTTGGAAGGAGTTCCATTGACCTACGCACTCATTCTAGGAGTTTGAACACACTCCATAATCCAGTTCACAAATACCGTCGGGATATCCAGAGATTCTAGATACAATACAAGGAAATTCCAATTCACCGTATCATAGGCTTTATAAAAGTCTATTTTCAGCATGCAACTTTGAATTAGCTTTCCCGAAGAGTAGTCTTTGAGTAATTCTTGAACAAGGAGGATATTGTCCCCTATGTTTCTGCCCAGTAGAAATGCACTTTGGGTCATATTGACATTTTCTGCTAAGATTCTCTTCAATCTATCTGCCAACAATTTTGCGATGATTTTATAAACCATGTTATAACACGAGATACACTTGAAATCCCCCAGTGTCAATGGATGTACCTTCTTCGGGATCAAGCTAATAAAGGTACTATTCAGTTCCTATAGCATCGTGGAGTTCTGAAAAATTTTAGTATCGTCTCCGCCACCAATTGCCCAGTAATATTCCAAGTGTGCTGAAAGAACCACCCTGTGAACCCATCTGAACCTAGTGCCTTAGAAGGGTGCATTTTGAAGACTATTGCTCTTATATCCTACACTACAAATAGGGCTATTAAAAAAGCCTGAACTTCTTAACTAATATTTCCTCAAAGTATCCTCCTCAAATTAACAGAGGAAAGCTCCACCGTATCAGGTCCCATTAGCTGGGAGAAAAAGGAATGAGCTAGCCCTAACAAATTATTATGCTAATAGTGCATATCCCCATTATTGTCCTGTAGTCCCATAATTCTATTAAAGTTGCATCTAGCTAAAACAGAAGCGTGAAAGAACTTTGTATTGACATCACCATCTCGTAGCCAGTTTAGCCTCGCCTTCTATCTCTGGATGGATTGTTGTAGTGTTAAATCCTGTTAGAAGTCCCTCAGTAATTACATTTCTGTGATTCTCCATTGTTGGTTGTCCGGATATGTGTAACACATCTCTTGTGCCTGATGTCATCGACTTTTTAGATTGGCGATATTCTGGTTTCTGCTTTTCGTAAAGTTTTTTAATGCATTTCTCACCTTCCTCAACTTATTCATAAAATGGAATGCCTTAAACCCCCTAACCTCTGGCTGCCAACAGTGGGTGAGGATATACTTGAACCCTGGTAATTGAGTGATGCCATTAAAGAACCAAAACGGTGCTTGCACCTTGCAGTTATCCGCCTTACATCGAACTAGCATAAAGCAATAAACCGACGTTAAATTATCACCATAATGCATCAAAGATTGTTAGAAGACATTTAGCCGTTATGAATTCACCAAACACCTATCCAATTTCTTCCTAATAAGCATGGTCCCTGTTGATTATTCGACCATGTAAGCACTCTACCGGTGGAACATAAGTTTGTTATTGCAATCTCACGAACTAGATTTGTAAGTTCAGTAGTATCAGCATTAGTGTAGATTTAAATGAATTATGAATTAAGCATTATTTAAATGAATTATAAGGTTTGATGGATTAATTTTGGAACTAATTATTTATGTCAATATTGGTAAGATTTTATGGCATAGGTTGATTGCATT
>JAOQMQ010000007.1:16093055-16104230 GCA_027563845.1 Erythroxylum subrotundum
GTATATATTTCGTCTGCTTTTCTCCTTTTTGGTTGTCATCAAAATTCAATATACGTAAAGTCATTTTGACTTAACAGATACCATGAATCGTTATTCTGTATCATAAAAACCAAGGCAAATCTGACACCGAATGGAGTCTATTACATAGACAAGTCTACGATTTCATCAGAAACTGGGTGGATGATAATGTTCAGAATTATATCTCCAACGAGAAGGAAGCAGACAAGTTATAAACACTCTGTATAAGAGACAGTTGCTTCTTCATCATAAAATACTTGCACAAATAGCTATATTAAATACGCATTGTACGGAAGATGGAAATAGAAGTAGATCATTTTCGAGTAAACGGTTACTTTGAAATAGAATAAGAAAAATTGAGCCAAACTCGAGAGCCTTTATGCTCCAAAGTCTGGCAAGAAGAAAATGTTCCTGATTAAACAACTCATGGACCTGAGATATTAAGATGGAACACCGATGATGGATCATTTGAATACTTATCAAGTGATCATTAATTAGATGGCCACCATGAGGCTTACTTATGATGATGGGGTGCTCGGATTATGGCTTTTAGGATCCTTATCGAGCTCCTGAGAGATGTTTAGAACAACGTTCTTTAACTCAGCCCTTGAAGGTGTAGTCTTAATGGAAAAGGTTAAAAGTAGCCTTTTGGAGGAGGAGTCTAGAAAAAAGACTCAAAGCTCATCTCTCGAGTCCGATGTCTTGATCACGGAGACAAGGGGAAGAAGCAAAAGCAGAGGTCCAGGCTAGAGAGACAGATTCAATAGCAGGCCTAACAAATCTTCCAACATTAAATGCTTCTATTGTGCTAGAAATGGCTATATGCAGAAGAATTGTCGAAAGCTCAAAAGTGAAGGCAAGATGAATTAGGAACTAGAGAAGAATGATGCCAGCAATCAAGAATTATCGTCATTGAGGATCTAGTTGTGATTTGTAATGAGGATATTAGTATTCTACGAAAAGAAAAGAGTTAGGTAATTGATAATGGCGTTTCAACTCACAAGACTACTTAACAGGCACTATTTACATCTTATACATTCAGAGATTATGGGCATGTGAAGACACAAGCCATCTTGGAGACTAATAACCGCACTATATAGTACTGAAAAATGTCATAATCCAGATATCAATTTCAGTATCATATCTATGGGAAGCTTGACGATGAAGGGTTTTGCAACACATTCTATAACAATGTATTACCAAAGGTGCCATACTTGTATCCAAAGGTAAGAAGTATGAGACACAATACATGATGCAAGCCAACACTCTCAGTATCAGTATCAATGCTATGGAAGATGTATATGCAACTGAGATGTGGCATAAAAGACTCAGCCATGTAAGTGAGAAAGGCTTAGCGGTGTTAACTAAGAGGGGACATCTATCTGGTGTCAAGAGTACGTGTCTTAGAACATGTGCTCATTGTCTAACAGAAAAGCATAATCGGGTTGCTTTCAAGAGTTCATCTCCCTCTAGAAAATCAAATGTACTTGATTTGGTACATTTTAACATACATAGTCCGATGAAGACAATCACTTGGTAGTGCTCTCTACTTCATGACTTTTATTAATGATCACTCAAGGAAGATATGGGCTTACACCTTGAAGTTGAAGGATCAGGTGTTAGAGGTTTTCAAAAAATTTCAAGCTTTAGTCGAAAGAGAGATAGGGGAGAAACTGAAATGCATTCATACTGATAACGGGGAAGAGTATTCTAGTCCATTTGATCAGTATTGTAAAGAGCAAGGCATTGGATATCAGAAGACACCGCCAAAGATGAAACAATTGAATAGTTTGGCAGAAAGGATGAATAGAACTCTGGTGGAAAGAGTCAGATATTTATTATCACAAGCAAAGCTGCCAAAACAATTTTATGGTGAGGCATTGAATATAGCAGTGCATATGGTGAATCTCTTACCCTTCGTTCCATTGCAGTCTGATGTGCCTGATAAATTCTAGTCAGGAAAAGATGTCAAATATGATCATCTTCGTGTATTTGGATGTAAGGTGTTAGTGCACATGCCTAAAGACAAGAGATCTAAGATTGATGTTAAGACAAAACAATGCATCATTTTAGGTTATAACCTTAATGAGTTTGGTTATAGACTTTATGATCTAGTCAGCAAGAAGCTTATTCGAAGTCACAAATGAGACCATCAAGGATATCCAAAAGACAAAAGATACAGCACCCAAAGATATTAGTGATGTGCTTGATTTGGATCCTATTAGCAAGGTACCAACACAAGAGAATGTTGAAGAGAATACTCAACAAGATGTAGTTGATGAGGATGTTCCTTGACTTGTTGGACCCCGTTCCCGGAGCCCAACTATCCGGAGTCATAAAGCGAGAGCGGGCTTCCCTAAAGGGTTATCTCTGCGAACCCTCACTTCCTTTCCATCAATATTTTTGGATTCAATCCTAAAAGCTATCAATTTATGTGGAGAGGAAAAAAAATCTGTTAGGAATCTAACGCTTCAAGAATCACTTCATTTGGAGGTCGGATGAAGGAGTTATGGCCAAAAGAATCCAACATGTTCATGTTCTTACTCACATTGTACATGACTTGGTGCGAATACCATAACGTTTTCTACAGATGTCGGATTGATTTCTTTTTTTAACGGTTGGAAAGAGGACTTTGAGATCTACAACTTTTGTGAAGAACTCGGAGTGAGATTCAGCCTCTAAAAGGGTCAAAAATCAAACAGAAGAAGACAACATAAAATGAGATGGTCAAAGTAAGACGGAAAAAGTCAAACTAAGACAAAGATGACGTCAGCAAAACTAAGACAAAGTTGGTCAAACTAAGACGGAAAAAGTCAAACTAAGACAAAGATGACGTCATACTAAGACGAAGATTATGTCAACAAAACTAAGACGAAGTTGGTCAGATTAAGACGGAAAAAGTCAAACTAAGACGAAGATGACGTCATACTAAGACGAAGATGATATCAGCAAAACTAAGACGAAGTTGGTCAAACTAAGATTGAAAAAGTCAAACTAAGACGAAGATGACGCCATACTAAGACGAAGATGACGTCAGCAAAACTAAGACGAAGTCTAAGGCTGAAGCAATCAAAAGGGCCTAAATTCCACTACAGATATCAAATTAAGGTCGTTCTTGGACCGTTTGAAAGAAGATTTCTAGACCTACAACTTCCTTGAAGACCTCAAAAACAATTTTTGCCTCTATAAAGATCAAAATTTTGAATCAATGGAGCTATCCCGAAAGTTCACCCTATACTACAACACAAACTTCAAATGATCATCACTTTCGACTACGATATCCAAAACTTACAAACTTTATATCGTTAGAAAGCTAGAAAGATCCTCTACAACTTCCAATAAACAATTTCTACAAATTCTACCAAGATCCTTCTAGATTTTTTCCTCGAAGTTAGAACACGAACTTTACCCCTATAAAAGACCTGAAGTATGAAATGCAACATCAAAACTTGAAAAACATCATAAGCAAAAGTAATCATATTTTCTTAACAAAACCAAACACAATTTGAGCTTAGCTTTAATAACAATCAACATGCTCATCAGTAGCTTAATACAAATACAGATGAATGCACAATGTTTGATGTGCTTATAAAGCTAGCCTAATGCTACTAACTTAATCCAAAAGACGCCTAGCTAGCTTGGAGTATCCAAATGCCTTGCAAGGGTTACTTATCTTCTTGATCTGCACCTGAGGAGGGAATAATGGGGGTGAGCTACACAGCTCAGTGGCTAATATATATATAGCCATCGGTAATTAGCACAATTTCCAAGCACATGTATGTATATATATATATCCAACACATACATCACATTTATCTCCATTCACAAACAACTCAGAACACCTAACACTCAATATCCTTCATACTTAACAGTTAAATTATGCAATGCACAACAACTGCTCGAGGGTTCCATGAAACAGAATGAGAGATCCGAAGTTTACCTTATGAACATAATGAGTCCAATTTCGGAGCTCATATGCCACAAGCGGACAGCCGGGAGAAGGCTCTTGTCAACGTGCACGTGATGAACAGAATGGTTCCACTCTAGCCCAAACAAAAGCACATAATCGTTTTCTCATATGCTTATACTTTATGCTTTGTCTTCTTTCCGTTTAACACAAAAGTCATAATTACAAACACACACATAGGCAAGAACATTGCCCAATTACACAATAACCATAAATATATTACCCACCTCTTAAGCTTGCGGAAATCCAAGTCAAGCTTGCCTTTCCCCTTGCTCTTGGGTAGAGTCCCCTTGGTTTCCTAGCACAACCAAGGTTCCAATCAAAACAACATTCCAAAACAACTTATAAACTTCAGAAAAATCATATAATCATAATAAATGTGAGTGAAATTCAAATCTAACCTACCCATGACCCACTTAGGTTAGAAAACCCAAAACCTAACTTAGAAACCCTAAAAATCAAATGGGTTCTTTAAATTATCTTCTTCCAATCCAACACCCATTCTCCACACGAAATACTTTCTTTCTCTAATTCTTTCTCTAACAAGGCAAGAAGAAGAAGATAGACTTACCTTGGCAAGATGATTTTCCTTCTTTTTCTTCTTTTTCTCTCTATTTTCGTTTCACTTTTCTTTCTCCTTGGTTCTCACGTCACTTTTCTCTTCTTTCAATACAAAACCACCTTTTAATAATCTCTTCCCCTCACTTACTTGGACTTTCCCATTTTACCCTTCTTTTGTCTTTTATGGCTCTACTAACTACTCAAGCTAACTTAATCTCTAACACTTCCTTCTAATCCTTCCCTTAAAGTTCTAATTAATAACCCAATTCTAAAATAATAAAAATAAACCAATCAAACAAACACAAATAACTATTTAAGCAATTTACAATAAATTTAGAAAAATTCAAGATCCAACATGACTAGTGGAAGCAGACGATGGTAATGATGACTAAGCACAGGAAGCAAAGGATCCAGCTCGACTCATAAGGTCTGATAGAGGCAAAAGACCTTCTCCTCAATACTCTTCAAAGGAGTATGTGTTACTCACTAACCGGGGGGGGGGGGGGGAGGGGAACCTAAGAATTATGAATAAGCCATGGAAGATGAACACAACCAACAATGGGTTGAACCATAGAAGAAGAGATGAAGTCACTCTCTAAGAATCACACTTTTGACCTAGTAAAGCTCCTCAAAGGAGAAGGAATTTTGAAGAATAGATGGGTGTTTAGGGTAAAACTTGAAGAATAATCGTCATATCCATAATATAAAACTAGGCTGGTGGTAAAGGGATACAGTCAGAGAAGAGGTATTAATTTCGATGAAATATTCTTACCAGTGGTAAAGATGTCATCTATTTGAGTTATCCTCGACTTCACAACTAGTTTTGATCTAGAAGTTGAGAAGATGGATGTGAAGACTGCCTTCCTTCATAGTGATTTAGAGGAAGAGATCTATATGGAGCAACCAGAGGGTTTCAAAGTCAAAGGGAAAGAAGATTATATATGTAGGCTGAAGAAGAGCCTTTATAGCTTAAAACAAGGTCTAAGAAAATGGTACAAGAAGTTTGAGTCAATTATGGGGGAGCAAGGCTATAAGAAAATGACTTCTGACCATTGTGTTTTCATATAAAAATTCTCTGAGGATGATTTAATTATTTTACTACTCAATGTTGATGATGTGCTGATTATTGGCAAAAGTATTATGAGAATTGACAAGTTGAAGAAGCAGTTGAGCAAGTTTTTTTCTATGAAAGACTTGGGGCCAGCAAAGCAGATCCTTGGTATAAGAATTACTCGAGACAAAAGTACAAGGAGGTTATATTTGTCTTAAGAGAAGTACATTCAGAAGGTGTTTCAAAGATTCAAGATTGAAAATGTTAAAGTGGTTATTTCCCTTCTTGTAGCCCACTTTAAGTTAAGCAGTAAAAACAATCCTTTTACAGAAGCAGAGATGAGAGATATGTAGAATATTCCTTACTCATCAGCAGTAGGAAGTTTGATGTATGTCATGGTATGAACAAGGCCAGACATAGCCCATGCAGTTGATGTGGTCAAGGCAAGAGAGCATTGGAATGTTGTAAAGTGAATCATGAGATATCTTCGAGCTACTTCTGACTTGAGTCTTAGTTTTGCAAATGAAAAGCCTATATTAGTAGGCTACACAGATTAAAATCTAGGCAGAGATGTTAGATACCAGAAAGTCTACTTCAGGATACTTGACCACTTTTGCAGGGGCAGTATTATGGCAATCAGGATTACAGAAGTGTACTACGTTACATACTACCGAGGTGGAGGATATTGCAGCAACAAAAACATGTAAGGAGTTACTGTGGATGAAGATATACATCCAGGAACTTGACTTCAAGCAAGATAGATATGTCATGTATTGTTATAATCAGAATGTCATCCATCTTGGTAAGAATCCATCTCTCCATTTGAAATCAAAACATATAGAGATAAGATACCATTGGATCAAAGATGTTTTGAAGTCCAAGTTGTTAGCACTTGGGAAGATACACACGGATGAAAATGGTGCTGATGTGTTGACAAAGGCATTACCAAGAGATAAGCTTGAAGTATGCAGGATGATAGCAGGGAGTGCAAAAGGAGGATTCTCCCTCTATGATGATGATCCTAAATGTCATAAGAGAGAGATTTGTTGGAAGTCCCACCATTTAAGAAATCCCATATCAAAAGTGGAAGGAAGGCCTAAGTAGATTTCTCCATATAAATAAACACTAAGAGGGAAGACTTAAGCATCCCAAGCAAAGTATTTAAAGCAATACAAACTTAGTAAAACAGAGAGTGGTATATCTTCGATTAAGCTTTCAATCGAAGGTTATTTATGATTTGATTTAGCTGATATTTTATCAGCAATATTCCAAGAATTAGGTTTTGAGGTTATTGTGAATCACAATTTTGTGCCTGATAATCTGGCACTAATATTGCTCTATTTGTGAGATATTTTTCACTCTTTTTGTATTTCTAATAGTTTAATTTCTTGAATATCTCAGTGTATTATCTCTAGCTTTATCTAGGGAAATTTTTTATACCCATTATTTTAAATAATGGAGATATTTTAGACTATGGTCCCATGGTTTTTACTTTCCACATTAAGAAGGTTTTCCATGTAAAAATTTAGTATGCCTTTCTTTGATTTTATTTTGAAGTTTTTGTGGTTTTCTCCGTTTGGTAATTTCCTCACAGGTTTATAAAAAGGCCGAAGAGATTTTATTTGGCTACTTTGGTGTGTCTACCTCCCATCACGATATCCTCGAAGGGACAACTAGCACCTGTTGTGTCACAATATATAAAGGCTAATTTGCTACTTTAGGCTAATGACGTGGTTTTATTCAAGTTACTTAGATGAAATGATGAATCACTACATCGTTTTATTCAATACTAAACTAAACACGTGGATTTACTTCCAAAACGTGTCTCAACTCGAGCAATAATCCATCTGTAGTAACGAAAAGACACAAACACCAAGGCATTTAATGTAGATGACTCTGACTCTAACCCTGACACGACCAATTTCTTAAGAACTCAACATAGGAAGTTGTGGCCAAACTTCCACCGTCAATAGGGAATATCCTAGTATTACTTATAACAAGTATTGTTCAGATTCTTAAAAGCCATGAATGATCAAATCATAAAAGTACAATCTTTACCAAAAATGTGTATAAAAGAAAACCACAACAAACTAAGGAGCAAACATTAGAACTTGAGCAAAAAGAAAAATTATCAAGAAGATATAAATGTGAAGAGTTTTTTAAATCACCAAATCATCGAGCATTCAGCTGTATGCAGTAATCTACCGTTAAAAAAACACACTGCAATAGTTCATTGTAACAAGTAGAACAAAACCAAGTGCAATGAAAATAAACCAAGTAACCATTCATAAGATTGAATAGATCTAAGTCATGTAAGCTTACTAGAGCCATGGCGGCAAAGTAGCGAAATGGGATTTATTGAAGTGAAAGAACAAAAGATCTCCCAAAATGAAACTATAAGATCATTAAACATAAAAATTCAATCTTGAGATAAACCCAACAATATCAAACACAAAGAGATCAAACTAATAAAACCCATAAAGCATTGAACCTTAAATCACACAAATAAGTTAATATTAAAACCAAAAACACATAAAGAACAAAAATTTCAGAAAACACAACAAAACCTAGGAAACACCACAATAGAAGATACTGATTAACCAAGAATCATACCCAAAAAGGGGAGTGAATGCCATTGTTTATCCCATGAATTGATGACCACAAGGCATTTGTAAGAACTAAATAACTTTAAAAGAAGAGAGATAAGGTCAGATACATACAGGGATATGGAAGTCTCTTGCGTTTCTTTTAGCGTCAGTAGTAGAGAAGATGGTGTAGACAAGGACTTCTCGTGCTGTAAACCATAATCGTAAATTCGACCTAGATAAATTAGTCATAAGTAAAGAAAAAGGAAAAGGAATAGGGATAGTAATAGCATGTGTGACCAAATTGTACGTGTGAAATAAGGATAGTAATAGGTTGGGCTAGGCCAGGACATGCCGCCCGCCAATTTTTTTTAATAAAGGTTTAAACGACATCTTCTTGGTTAGATTGGTCGGGCCTTAGACCAGGGCTGATCTGGGCAGCCTGAGCCCGAGGTCGACCTAAAGCACGATCGAGTCTAAAAAATTGGATCCAAGATCTAGTCAACCAGAGCCTGGTCCATTGACTTCAAGCCAGGGCACGAGCCTAGTTGCCATCCCTAGTAGGAAACACCCATTTATGTGCTTTATTCAATGTTACGAATATTGTATCGATACCGATACCAGATTTAGTCCTAATATGGTATTATATCAGTACTAGTCACTATTAGGTATCATTTTGGATAATTTTTTAAAATTTATAAAGTAGTTTCTAAATTTTTTAAAATTATAAAAATCTCTTAATATATTGTATTTATATAATTTATAAATTTACATCAACCATGTCTTCAAAAATCATAATAATAAAAATTAAAATAACAACAATTTATTTATTTTTATTAATATTATTTTTACATATAAACAATAACCACAATTAATATAAAAATTCATTTAATCATTATACAAATATAAAATTAAGAACAATACAAAGTATTTAAAATATTACAATTTCATCATATAATAAATAATAATTACATCTAAACATCAAATAGAAACAGTAGAAAATATCCATGACTTTCTAACAATTACAATTTATAATAATAGTTCATGCCGAGGAAGCAATCAACTAGAAGTGACATTTGAAACAAAAACTTTTACAATTATATTTATAATGCATCTATAGAATTTAACATATACATCAAATATAAGTAAAATTAAAAGAAGAGGAAAAATAAAAAATTGGAACTTCACTCAATCGAATAATCGCTCAAATCGTATTGACTTCAATTTTCATTTGATTTAAAATCTTTATCATTGAGAGGAGCTTACTTCATTACTATCATTCAAATTCATTGCACTGAATGATATGTTAATCATGTCCAAGGTTATCTTCTAAGACACTCTCGTCTATTAAACTTAGCTCCTTATAAACCTAATATGTCAAAAGATCGATATGATCAAGGCAAATTGGATCTACAATAGTACTTGCTTTATTAAGAGTAATAGTAAACAATTAAATTAAAATATTTAAAAATTACAAGAAATTATATCATCTTAATAATGATAATAACATATCTTTCTCAAAGCTTTAAATTGTACCAAACAAAGACCAATTCGTTCAAGCTTTTATGCTCCAATCTATTCATTTTCTTAAAATAGATGTATTAAAATGTGTTCCAATTTCTTTCACACCATGTTGCACTCACACATTGACTTAGAATTTAAATTACAAACCTTTGCAATTATGGAATATCACTTCCGACTTTGCAATTATGGAATATCACTTCCGAATTGGTCCTACCAAGCAACTATAAGACAACAAAAGTAACATTATAAACAAAATAAAGTGATGATTAATTTTCAAAAAATAACAAAAGAGAAAAATATATATACCTGGATTAAGTTTGTCTCTTTGACGACTAGGAATTGGCATCCCAGAATCACCATAAGCATCCTTATAAATCTCCATCTATGAGCTTGTGAGATCTTGTGTTATCGCATAGGTAGCAATTATTGTAATAGTTAATATCATTCCTTTATTAATTTCAACTTTTTTTCTATAAAACTTGGTATGAAATGGACACAAGGATTAAAAATTATCCCAACTGCAAACAACAGAGAATAAAGTTATCTTTCTCATCTCTTATTGATGACTGCAAGATAAGATGTGTATAAAAAAAGTCTATTTTTCATGTTACCTTTTGATCGCTATCATCCATACGAAGTACTATCACTAAAGGGTCACAAACTCGAATTACCAAATAGACATTGAGATTAGAATTTATTATCTTCAAGTATAATTCTAGAAATCTTCAATCCAACATTAGACCTAGCATGCGAAGATGCAACTCACTTATTACTTGTAAACATTTGTTTCAACTCTTTCTTCATTAGAATAAAGCACTGAAGTGATAATAAATTAGTTGTAAATCATATAACAGCAGGATACAAATTTCTATCATTTGTGAAATCATTTCTCATTAAATTTAAGACTCGTGCACGATTGTAGATGAACTTGTTCACCTTTTTTGCTTTATGAACATTCTCATCAATAATAGGAAAATATTTAGCATCACCTACTGTAGCGCCCCCTTACCGTAGAGTACGCACCGGTATGCCCGTGGGTCATTCCGGTACATATCCTACGATAAAGGTGCACTACAATAAAACTACTACTAAACCTCATACGGCATCATTATTAAATTCATCTTCCAAGCATTTATAACAACATCCATAATAAGCTGAAAACCAAAAATTTCCTCATTGATTTCCAAATTCATCAATTTACAATGTCAATTTCAATCCTTATACAAGAACATCCACCAGCTTAGAACAAGGCACTACAAAAACGAGGAAACCAAAACAATAGCTAGCTAGATCATCCAAAAACTTTCCAGCCGACCGACCTTTGCGCCATAGATCCTCTTAGATCTCGCTTCACACGGTAGAAGAGCCACTAACAACTATCGACGCCTATCGACCCTGAAAAACAATAATGCAATTTTGTTGAGTTTTGCAAACTCAGCGAGTTAACCATCATCGATGGTTTCCTCAAT
>JAOQMQ010000007.1:16104330-16123582 GCA_027563845.1 Erythroxylum subrotundum
ACATTAAACAACACAAATTTTCTCATTTAATATCATTAAATAAATCAGATCTCCAAGAAAAGGTTCGGGGTCCAACAAAAAATATGGTGAATTGTGTTTCTACGTTAGATGTGTATCAGTTGACTTTTTTTCAACCTTCCATGCTTGTTTACGAAAAGCATGCTAACTCTTTGAAGAAATGCCTGTTAGAGTATAAAGGCTACTTTTGTAACGGATGTTTATGTGCATATTTACCATATGATTGCTTTAATACCAAATCTCTACCACTTATAGTATACAGATGTATCCATCAAAATCCTTTTATTTTAGCGTGTTATGAGGCTATAATTAGACATAACAATTAAAAGTCAAATGGAGTATATATTAGATATAACAATTAAAACTCAAAACTAACAGCCTATTATGCTTATTCTTAAAAGACCAAATCTTTTAGTATATTTATTGAACATATATTTTACGAAAACATATATATAATAGAGTAGCTCAAAACTAACAAGCTCATTATTAAGATAATTTAAAGATAACTCACAATTACACAACTATTTTCATTAGAGGATTTTACAAGGGATGTTTATGTACAAAATTAACATTGCTAGAATATTGGAACATTTAAATAATAATTCTTCTATTGACTTTTTAGAATAAAACTATTAACATTAATTCATCACGAAATGTCGACGTGGTGACTAGTTTCCGATGGTGAAAATGATAAATAATAATTCTTCTATTGACTTTTTAGAATAAAACTATTAACATTAATTCATCACGTAATGTCGACGTGGTGACTAGTTTCCGATGGTGAAAATGAGCTTTGCTGGGAGTAATGTTTTAACTTTGTCCCTACTGAATAACAAATCAATGAAGAACAAATCCCCTCATTAAACACTAATCACCGTTTGCCTTCTATGGTCGATCTTCTTCTTCAAGGTTCTTAGTATCATCCAAACTACCTCTCTTTCTTTATTATTAGTATCTCATTTTTTTATGAAGTTATTATGATTGTATATACTATCAAGATTTATAGATGGAAATGGAGGTGGTGGTGATGTTCTAATGATTCGTACAGGATTAGGAAAATTGGTTGTTTCAAAACAGCGGTCAATTGCAAAAACTATGTATGTTCATTGTGACGATCATGGAGTTTATCAGTCGGATGTGCATGTGTTCGAATTAGACTTCCTCATACCATTTGATTTAGATTTGATTGTTCTATTCTATTTGCTTATTAGCTGAAATGCTTAGTATGTGTTGTTCATCTAATATCATCATGCCTATTGCATCGAAGGAATCGTTCACTGTATCTTCTACAAATTTAGTTAATGAAAAGAAGTTGTTGGAAGAGGGTGTGAATTCACCAAACTCTGACGGGCGATCTTTAACTGTTCCAATTGATGGCATGGAACATGCAAGGAGGCTTCATGGGAATCCAGGCATTAGAAACCTCTTTACCTTTTTAACCGACTCTAATGTCATTTGGAATCTATAAAAGTAATTATTTCCTTTCCTTTTCAATGGAATATTAGGCGTAGAACTTTATTTATTATTTTGCCTATAAGAATTGTTAAACATCTAATTAACATTTTGTATTACTTACCATATATCATTATATTATATTGCTTAACATATTCCAACATTTATATGTATTATTATTTTAATTGTTCATTAATATTAATGATTAAGAATCGTACTCAACTTAAATTTATTAAACATTCAATCCCTCTCCTTCTTCCTATCATAAGGTATACTTTGCATGCAAAGAACAACAAGCCCTGTCCACCCATAACAAAGATTCCCCCCAAGACAATGGATGACATTGCTCTTATTCTAAGCTTATTCTACTATCTCCACATTGTCCTTACAACTCTAAACAATCCCCCTCATCGTCATTATTTTGACACAGAAACTCCTTATCAGATTGTCTATCATTCTTACGATTCCCTTTCTGAACCATCCACGTGGCATCTCTGGGCTTTATCTGCTCTCTAGGCTTGCCCAATTTCTCTTTCACCACTACTTGCTTATCAGCACCTTTCAAACTCAGCCAATGCCAACTCACTTCTATGGAAATTTTCAGAGTGGTTCCAACCATTACAAAAATGGCATCTTCAACTTGGCTAGATATTGAACAAACATCAGTTATGGGCTATTTCTCACTTTGAACAAAAGGCCCATTGTATTTTTATCATTCACCATCCATAAAGTCTTACTAGACATGGTTATATCTGCACCGTTAACCATTTCTAGAATTGGCGCACTGTCACAAATTGGCCAAGCAACACAAAGATCTATTGAGAGATATTTACTTTTTTCGAAATCATCTGAACCATTACCTAAAGACCACCAAGCCTATAACATGTACCCCTCTGGGCCCCTACCCAGATGATTTTGCTTTACTAGCCATTTCTCCTTTAGATCGATGTTGGACCTCTATGGACCAATTTGCTACAACGGGTTTCAACATTATGGTTGGTGAAGTCTTATATCCTCTAGGCTTTAAGTCTCGAAGAAATTTTGAAATTAGGGAAAGTTCTACAGTCCAAAAGCCCAACAACAACAATAGGCCCAACCTTTCTAACTACTTCCAAGATGCACAGGACTTTTGGCCTCCTATTTTGACTTAATCAGAAATAACCCAATTCATCAAAGCCATTGATGGCATGGTAGAAGACACATCTAACTCTGACAATGACAGTGGTGGACCTAAATCACTTTTTACACCTCCTTGTTAAAAAGAGTTCTCCTTATCTCTTAGGAATATTATTGGGACCCGGTGTCTCCGAATAATTCTTCTTTTTGCTATTTACTTTTGTATCCTAGTATCCATTATTGTATTATGGGAGTATTTCCTTAAAAATTGTTTGTCTCTATTCTCCTTACTTAGTCTATAAAAGTAAGGCTTCTCCTTTATTGTAATTAGAAGAAAAAAAAATCTATAAAAATATTGTGTGTTTTATTCTATGGCTTCTTTCTAATTTTTCTCTCTCCTGAAAACTTAATTCTTAAATAATATAGCCATAGTCATAAGGAAAGATAAGTATGCTCTACACTTGCCTCTTCATGAGGATCCTGTGTATTAGAAAGTCATGGATTATAGATCCTGTTTGAGGTCTAAGTTATATGAGAAAAGATTGGTCAGTTTAGATTTCTAAAGGGCAAGCCTTAAGAAATTATGCTCGTATAGAGGAGAAGGGCTTGTGCCTCAACTAACATATTTGAAATATATAGACTATAGTCAATCTTTTTTTATCTTTAATCTCTTATTGAATCTGTTTTATAAATCACTTAATTAGTGTATAGGCTAGAAACTCATGATGCAACTTCGTTGAAGCTTATTAGTGAAACATTCCACGAGGCCAAGAGTCACAACAAGAAGAGCCTTTCACGATTCATGTGGTAACAATGCCATGTAGCTTTGGTGATGTTATCCCCGTGTGCCCTCTGACCAAGTGTTGCTCATGTGGTATCAGAGCCATTAGTATTATTAACTATGATTATGTTACTCTGGATGAGAGTGAGTAAGGAGTTTCCTTCAGCCATGAGTGACTCTTTACCTAGTGACCTTGTTCATCTTTCTTCAACTCTCTTTATTGCCTATCTCCCTTCTATTGTTAAACATACTCTTTCTAATAAAATTGAACACCTTGTAGAAATTACCCATCTTCCTGTAGAAAGCTGTATTTTTGATACTTCATTACCTTTACTCAGTCCCTACAGTATATATGTTGGGTCCCGCTTGATTTCGGAATCTAACTCTGGCGAAAACATGAAACGTGCGTATTATCCTATAGGGTTATTTCCATGAACCGTTCTTAGGCATCATCCTACAAGGGTGGCGTGCCCACAACAGTCAAACATCAAAACACACTTATTTCTCCAACTCAACCATTTTACAAGGAAGTCAATATGAACATACACCACCGAAACTATTTCCATCTCTCATTTCATTACTAAAGCAAAAGAGTTTGAAAATCTCTATTTACATATCAAAAGCCACACCATTGGCTTATTACAAAAAAATACAAAATAGCAATTTTGAAGTAATTCCCTTAGGCTCTTGATCACTTGATCTCTTAGCTATCACCTGAGGATGGGACAGAAAGGGGGTGAGCTTGAAAGCTCGTGGGTAACAGTTTATAACGAAAAAATAAGCAAAAACCATTGAAAACATTTACTTGTGATAGAAAATTTTCATTGAAATCCATAAAGCACTTTTTTCTCAATTCTTATCAAGTAGTCAAATTCATAATTTACAAAATATGAATGCATCAAACTTTCATCACATAACATAAACACATAAGCACATCAGAATGGTTTGGGATATGCAAAACTATGTATGCACCACTCTTGTCATGAGCACATAAGCATATCATGGTCATAATAGCACATCAAATTGGTTCGGGTGAATCCAAAAACAGAACGTACTACACATTTCCATATAATGGTCCTGTGTAGCAGTGAACAGAACGTACTAACGCAATCCCACATAATGGTTTTGCGTAGCCGTGAACTTATGGGAGACCATGAAGGAGCTCCATGCCACTAGCCGGCAGGTCAACGTGCATGTGACTTAACTTAGGGGACCACCACAAACCCACATAACACATATTTCTTAACTTGTAAACTTGTTGCCCAAAATAGCACTTTTTCGAAACTTGATTTTTCATAAACATGAGATATTTCGAAAATCATTTCTGAGAACATGATTTCATAAACTTGCATCCTTTCAAAAAGAATCATTTTCAAAACCCTTTCATAAATCATCAACACAATTCATATCACAAACATATATAACTTTCTCAATTCATTCAAGAAGCAATAAATGCAACACTTATGATGCAATTGGAAACCTTAAACTTTCTTGATTCAAAGAAAACATTAGTGGCTTATTTACTCTATTATAAACATGTACCCACCTTGATTTCCTTGCTTGTAGACTTGCTCAAAATGCCTCTTCTCTTGTTCCTCTTGCCTCTTTTAATCCCTTTATACAATAACAAAAATCTCACTCAATAGGGTTCTCAATTGAAATTCCCTCAAAGCACAATCATTAAAATTGGTTATAGAATGCTTAAACCCAAGCATTTTCTAAACTCCATGTACCAAAATCCTTCAAAAAATCCAAAAGATTTAAAAATGATCTTACCTTCATTCTTCACCAAATGAAGGGATCTTAGCTCAAAGGGAAGCTCTTTTCTTCCTCTAATTTTTTCTCTTCTTGAACAGCTCCAAAATCTCTCTTGAATACTAAGAAAAATTAAACCCTAGCTTGTGTTCTCTTCTTTCTCTCCTTCTCTTCTACTTTTCGTATTTCTCTCTCTTCTTCTTGACACTCTCTCTTTTTCTCTTCAATTTTCGTTCTTCTCTCTTCTTAAAATGCAAGACCACACTTTCTTCTTCCATTTCTACCCTTAATGAGTCCAAAAAGTCCCATTTGCCCTTCTATTTATGCCTTATGTCTTTTATGCTTAAGTGTCTTGCCAAAAGTACCCTTGAACATTTCTATAATCTTAACACTTTAATTCAGAAAAGGTTCCCCTTGTCTTAATTTTCTAATGACATCAAAAATCAATCCATTCTGTTCAGAAATCCGAAAGTATTGCCCTAAACATTTTCAGCCTATTCTTATATTAAAACAGTACACTATACTCAACGTCCATCCAGAGATTGAAAGTCTTAGAGACTGACTTACAATTCACTTCCTTCAGATAATTTGTAGCTCTATGTCTCTAGTTTATTTTTAAATAAGAATCATCTTATTTGGAGCTCTACCGATCCAGAAATCATCAAAATACCAAAGTATGTTCAGTAAAACATCCAATTCATACTCTTCCAATCGATACGCTTACTTTGATTCAATCAATCCTTTTTGAATCAATACAAAATCCTAACAAATTCTATGGATGGACAGAAAAATGTGTTCAGAATCTATGGGTTCAAGAATCACTTCATTTGGAGGTCGGATAACAAAGTTATGGCCAGAAGAATCAAGCAAGGTTTTGTCTTCAATCATATTGAACTTGTCTTGGGACAATTTGCATAACTTTCAATAAAGATGCTAGATCAAGATCATTTTTAGACGGTTTGAAAGAGGACTTCAAGATCTACAACTTTCATGAGACCTCGAAGGCAAATTCTATCGTCTGAAGGGTAAAATTGGACCAGACGATAGCATCAGACGAATACTGTAGAGAAGAAGAAGTTTTGGTCACATAAGCAAAAAGCAGACAAAGCAAGGAGGCAGATGAAGCAAAAGGCAGACGGATCAGAAAGCAGACGAAGCAGAAAACAGGAGAAGCAAAAGGCAAAGAATAGCATGAAGTAGACGAATCAAAGAGCAGACGAAGCAAAAGGCAGACAATAGCATGAAGCAAACGAATCAAAAAGGCAGACGATAGCATGAAGTAGACGAATCAAAAAGGAAGATGAAGCAAAAAGCAGACGATAGCATGAAGCAAACGAATCAAAAAGGCAAACAAAGCAAAGGCAGACGATAGCTTGAAGTAGACGAATCAAAAAGGCAGACAAAGCAAAAGGTAGACAATAGCATGAAGGAGACGAATGGCCAAAAGCAGACGAATACAGAGAAGCAGACGAATGCGGAACAAACGAATACGAAAAGCAGACAAATTCAGAGTCATCTTAAGACGAAGCAAAGTCAACTTAAGACGATGCAACGCTTAAGACGAAGCAGATTCAACTTAAGACGAAGCAAAGTCAACTTAAGACGATGCAACGCTTAAGACAAATGACGTCATCACAGACGAAGTGTCTTTACAAATGATACAACTTTACAGACAATATGACATCATCACAGATGATATGACATTATCATAGACGAAGCGTCTTTACAGATGATACAACTTTACAAATGATATGACATCATCATAGACGATATGATGTCATCACAGACGATACAACTTGATACTCCTAAGCATCTCCCCTTCTAAGGACCATAACTTTTGACCTCAAAGTCCAAAATTCTCATACTATATACCGTTGGAAAGCTAGAAAGATCTACAACTCTCAAAAAGGCAACTTTTCCAAAATCTATCTAAATCAATCTAGAATTTCTCCTGAAGTCATAACATGAACTTTACATTCCTCGACCAATGTACTGCACCCAGTTCTCAACTTCATGACAAATTTTGAGATTCTTAAAGACAGAATTTAAATTCAATGTCTTCATAAGAAATGTAGCCATATATTTTTAGTTTAATCCAAATCAAGAATCATGTTGTTTGGATAACTAGAGAAACAATTATGGCTAAAGACTGAAGTATACTTAGTGAACATTTTCAAGATCAACTACCCATTTTGTTTCAAAAATCTTGCCTTAGCGCAACTCATACCAAGGTCACCTTTTCTACTTCATTTACTCCTCATTCTCAACTCCATTTCCAATCAGTATCATCCATAAAGAAATTATAATCCATGATTAATTACGAACATACACATATATACATATTCTTCATCAACTTACTACACAAATTCAACTTCATTTTTGCTTTCATTTTTCTTCTAACTTTCACCTTAATTCCTCCCATTTCAAAATCTCTTATCCACCAAAAACACCAAAGCAAAACATGAATCTATCCACATTTCTCATTCACTGCTTTACTCTTGTCTATCATTTCTAATTCAAAAATTTTCATTCAGTAGTTCTAACTTATAAGAAATGTTCGGGGTCCAATATATTTTGTCACATAAAACTCCTGATGCACTTCTCCATTTAAGTCACCTCGATCCAATACGATAAACTATGTCTTCATCGATCTCTCCATTGCTTTGGATGATAGATCCTAAATACTTAAAACACTCTTTTTGTGGTATAACTTCTGAACCACTCTTTACCTCCACATCGAAAGTCATCCTATGACCCAAGAAGTTACACTCTAAGTACTTAGTACAATTATGGTAGAGTATTTAAATAAACTAAAATGACTTTAGTGTTGTAATTATACTTATAAATAATATGACATGTCTCTTGTCAAGTGATGAATACATCCTATGAAGGATTTAAGTTATAAAATGTATAAATTTTAGTCTCTTAATTATAGTGATTTTTTATTTTTCTTCATTTAGTTTAAATGTAAAATATAAACAACCATTTTTTATAAACATCAAGGAGAGACAAAACAAAATTGGTGTATATCATATTTAACTTAGCCTTGCAACTTGATGAAGTTCTCTTAAATATTACAAAATAGGAAAAGTTAGAAAGTGCTACAACTGAGAGGCGATTGATTACCCTTAAACATAACATTTGGAGCCTTAATACATGTAACCATAATAGAAGCCAATTTAATGGAATATTATTCATAAAGATATTGAAAATAGACTATAAATTTGATTGACCTATATCTTTTATGTTTCCATTTATCATACGCTGGGGCACAATATGTGGGCATCTTAAGGACAAAATATACAAAGAATCTTATAGGCATTATGGTAAATTAGAGTATCATATTGGGAAAAAGATGATATCGGTGCATGATATGATACAGTTTCAATAATCAAATGTAGGTTTTAGAATTTGGAAATTCAACTAGTTTCGGACGTCAAAAAGAAAGAGAAAGAGTAAAGAGATAGAGTAATAAAATTTCAGTTGAATTCAAAATTAGTTACAAGTCCTTCCATCAATGACTATTAAAATCGTTAACACCCCTCTTACCATTTATTTACATGTGTATTGTTACTTTAGCTCAGTTCCTCTATCAGATAACATTGTTTACATTAAACTCAACCTTATCCTTTTGTTGACGTTGGCTTTGGTTATGATAGATGCCAATTAGACTATATTTTTACACCCATATTTGATATATTTAGCTTTATATTTTGTAATTTTGTTGTATATTTGGCACTTAATTAGCTCCAAGTGCATTTATAGGTTATAACTCCCTTTATGGACCAAAAGGAGAAGAATTCGAATGAAAATGAAGAATAAAAAGAAGATTTGAAGCAAATTAGAGATACACGGTCGTGTTTGTGCCCGTATAAGTCTCAGAACCCATGTAAAATCACCAATACTAGAAGTTTTTGAGTATACATAGTCTAGTACAAAGTTGTGTATCAGACTATGTATAACCCAGAAACCTTAAATTTTACTATAAAAGGACTTAAGCGGAGGCAATATGAGGAGAGAAAAGTTTTAAAGCAGATTTTAGACGTGAGAAACATTAAGGGGTGACTATAAAGTTCCAAAGACAAGGAAATCATGATGTTAAAATCAAAAGAGATCAGATAGAAGGCTACATCAAATCGAAACTTGCAATAAGTGCCTATAAAATAAAAGGGAGATATAGAATTATGAACCCTTTGTTTTACATTAGTTATTCTACATTTTTATGTTTCATTTCATTTTCTAATGTGTATCTAAAATTTTTAGTGTCTAGGTATGATGAAACCTAGTTTGCGCTACAATATGTTTTGTTTCTTTTATTCAATGTAATTGTTTTGATTGATCTATTGTGATTTAGTTATGTGTTTCATGCATGTTCTAATAGATTTGAAATATTAGTACATGATTTGATTTCCTAACATTGAGATTGAGAAGTCCTTTGTATGAATAGATCTACCATAATTAAAAGGAGTTGATTTCAAACTAGAGATAGGTTGGCATAAATCCCATAGTTTAGGTTCAAACCTAATAATGGAATTCATAAATTGATAATTCAATCCTAGGAACTTTATCTAGAAAGATTTTAGTTAATCACCTTATAGATTAGTTGTTAGTAATCCTGAGAGAGTTGTTAATACAAGATAGGAATTCCCACGGTCTAATGGTCAATAACATAATCGCACATTAAAAGGTTAACTAATTAATAGTTATTAAGGAGATTCATCACCTAGACACTAATCTTTGATAATGAGTTTTATAAGTGATTTTCTTTATTCTTCATTCATTATTGTTTCCTATTTTACCTTAATTGTTTAAGTTTTATTTTCTTATTAAAAACCAACATCCAATTCGTAGGCTAGATAATAGGAGAAAGGTAATTACAAGTAATCACTATCTTTGTGGGATTGACCCTACTTGCCTGTGTTAACCACAGCTACGTTATGCACTTGCGGTTAATTCAATATTGAAAAATAAAAATCAATAAACCAAGTTTTTGACGCGGTTGCTGAGGACAGTAATATTAGGAACACCTGGATATTATTACTCCAGCCATTATTTTGTATTTATTTTGTTTTATTATATTTGTGGTTTGTTCATTTATTTATCTTTTGAACTTCAATAATTTGATGGTGTATTAGTGGTTTGTTTTAGGGATTAAGGTTTAACATCATCAACACAATTCATAACGGAAGGATGGGCAGATAGTACTCTTATGAGAGCTATGATGTATCTTTGCAATATGTAACATCACCATATCAGAAAGAGTTGTCTCCTCACATGTTTTTGGAAGCTTAACTGATATCCATGCCATGTAGCGACATTTGTGGGAGTAACAATTACAATAATGAATGTCAGGCACCAATCTAGTGGGCGCAACCAAACATGTACAACCAACCTCAAGATGCATCATACGAGAATACATATAATTCATAGTGGAGCAAACCTTACGCAAATGGATGGAATGCCTATACTGCAACTGAATATGTACAATAAGAGTAGTAATACAAACGTATTACAAATAAACTAATAGAATCCATTACTAAGCATGTAGCTAGCTGACGTGAATTTGAGGTGAAATTTTCTTCACTTAGGTATCATGAACATAATATCTCATACTATCTAAGCTCCCTAATGTCTCATAATGAACAAGAGATGGCAGTCGATTTCATTAATGAAGATACATTTCAAGAAGGTGAGGAGGTTGTTGTTGCTTTAAAAGATATGATGGCCAATTTTCTTCAATAATCAAACATAAGGCATCAGATAATAGAGGATCATATACAGAATATGGTGAATCGGATCGACCAGCTAGTGGAGAAATTATCTAGAGAACTACAGGGGAGTTTGCCTAGTACTATTAAAACAAATCTTAAAAAACGTGTAATACCAATCACCCTTGGGAATGGGAATGACCTTCCAGAAGAAGAAGCCTCTATATAAGAAGAGGAAGTAGAGAAGTGGTAGGAGGTAATTGAAGAAGATGAGAGAAACCTTTGTCTATGAAGAAGAAGAAGAAGAAACTACTGATAAGGAATTATTAGCCACCTTAAGTACGGAGGGTTCTCACTTCCTCTAAGACAAAATGCTTACGCTAACTATCCATTCAGGGATATTTTTTATTCCCTATGTTTTTAACAATTCATCATTAAAAAAGGAACTAATGGAGCCCATGGTGTTATTAATCTAATCAATTATGCCCTAATTATTATCTTATAACATGTGTCTTACTTACAAGCTACAAAAACGTTATATGAAGAAATGAGTGGAAGCAAGCCACTGATCATAGACTTAGGATGAGGGTAACCATGCATGGTACGTCTAGTTAACAATGTTAAACAAGCGCTACATAAGAGGCAACCTATGAATTAATTTAGGTTTATTTTAAATTCTTTGTTTTTTCACTCTTACTTTCATCTTAGAATAAGATTTATTTAAGTTTTGACGTGCTTTAGGTTTAGAACATTAAGTATCTTCACAAGATTATGTATGATTATGGTGTTAGAGTATGCACGTTAAAGGTTTTTTGTTCATATATTATTGAAGTTGCACACTATGTTCGCTAAACACACTAGTGTGTCTTAAACAATTTGATACACACTCATGTAACAAACTATCTAAGTCTGTAAAAAAGCTCAAATTTTGTGACTTACACGGTTAGATACACGGTCATGTCTTAGACCGTGTAAGTCCACAATCCTTCTTAAAAAGCCCTAACCATTCCAAATTTTTTTATTCTCTCTCTTTATATCTCACTCCAAACTGTCCCCCCTCATTTCTCCTTCCAATTTTTCACGTATTCCATCCAATTTAACGACACTCAAGTAAGTAACTTTGTTCATTTCACTTGTTTATGCATGTCTAATTGGGTATTTCGCTTTATTTTGGAAAATTTTGCCTTAAAACTTTAGAATTTAGAATTTGGAGCTTTAAGTGAATTTATGTGATTTTATGCTTAAATATAGTTTAGTAGTTGAATTTAAGTCTTACTCAACTACTTTTATGATTTAATTTGTGTAATTGCATGTGAATTGGGTTAAAATTCAACTTCAAATATGAAATTGTGCGCTTTTGGCTCACTAAGTATTTAATTGTGATATTTTTGTGTAAATTTATTTTAATTAGTTATTTTCAATGTTAATTAACATTGGGTTTATGTTTAATTGCATGTTATTTTTGCGTTTTGCATGAATTTAATGTTTAATTTCATCAATTTTGTGTAATCGTTAAATTAGGGTTTTTAATTTCAATTGTAGGTTAAATTTATAATTAAACAATTAGAGTAATTTTAAATTGTTAGTTATAATATTTTTAATCTTAAATTTGTGATTAATTAGGTTATTAGTTTATTGTTCATTTCATTTATTCTTTTTTATTTACCAGTTTACTCATTTAATTAATTGCTTTAATATGTTTTTGTCATTTATATGTTTTACTTTTCGTTTTTATTTTATTTTGACAATGAATTATTCAGCAAGAACAATAAACTGTAAGTATGGAGAAGGGATAGAGAAGTAATCTATATGAAAATTTTCTCACACTTATTTAAAGTTGTAGGCATAATGAGAAGATCTTGGCGAGAAAAGGGGCCCTTAGGAAACGATAAGGAGAAGGATCCTCAAACACAGTCCAGCCCCTAGAGTGGCCGCGAATGTTATTGTTCAATGTCAAGGCCCAAGAGGAACAATTCTAACAGATTCATCGACTGGGAGGTGCTGGAGCAAGTTGGCTTAGCCTAACAAGTTCAGGACCTTGTTGACATTAGCATGTGGTCCCAACTTTTTGAGATTCTGGAACCTTCCTACAGGGAGCTTACACTAGAGGTGCTCTCCATATTCTTCATGCAGAGAGGTAGCTATGATAGGGATTGACCTAACACGATCCAATTTCGGATTATGCTCCCGTTAGCTTCATACCTCCACCTATTGTGATCACAACAGGTTCAGTTTCTACTAGCAACTCCTATGCCTTCTTAATCAAAATATGAAATTATGGGTGAGACCACATCAATCAAAATATGTACTAATTTATACTCATAATACAAAGCGTATCACCAAGCCCAAACGAAAGGCGGATTGGAAATACCTCTTTCTTTGTGGGATTTAAATCCTAATACGTGGGGAGAAGAGTGTGTTACATATTTTGAAATTTCTGATACAACAGAGAAAATCCAGCACGCCCCAATTAAAATAATTGTAAGTTCACACGTACACCACGACAATAAGGACAAAGTGCGGAAGAAGGGTGAATTCCCATATAAACAGCCCGAAATCGTGCCAGAAACCACACAGAGTACAGAATTTAGTGTACAGCAACATGGCGAAAATTCAAAAACCTATGATGTAAATACAAACATAACTCATCCAACCAGGACAGTGACACGCTCCTCAAACTATAGAAACCATATTCCACTTGTACAAACATAAACTTACACCAACGCAACGGATAGAAACTGCCATGAATTCGGAGCTCCTTATTCCAACTCATTACCCAATGCTTGGATATATTTACCTTCTCCACTCCACCTGAGTTCCTTTCACTGCAAAGTTAAAACAGCAAAAATTGTCAATTTTCATCTGATGACCCAGTAAATAGATGCATATTTCTTCCAAGATAATGACATTATCAAGTCAGTAAACATTGAAGGGCCTAGATTTAGCTGAACATCAAAAAATGAAGATGACAAGGTTGAAAATAGAAAAAGTCCAACTCTCAACTACGTTAAGCCAAGCTAATCTAAGAAAAACTACCCCCAATAAATATATTTAATGACTGAAAATGATTTGTTTACCAAAAACTGAGCAAGTCAAGCACAATTGAAGAATTTCCATCAGAGACAAGGGTCACTAATTTTAACCATAAATCTGTGTATTACCATTTCCATCTCTTGAAGATAATAGTGACCTGTCACCTTTATTCCCTAATTTGGTTGCTGAATTAGCTGCCCTCTGTGTCCTTGGTGACTGAGAACTAACTTTTCCATTAGCTGAAGATGGTAGAGAATGACGGCGAGTAATGCTGTTTTTCTCAGCCCCATTTTGACTAACCCTTGGGGAGCTTTGTGCTCTCAGCTTTGCCTTTGCAGATTCAGTTGCTGCCATATAGCTTGGGATTGAAGGACTGCAATGTGACCCATTCTCTGCACGTTCTTGTTTTGGTTGACTGGAACCTTTTCTTCCGGATTTGTTGTTGTCATAACTAACTGGGTCCTCTTTGAGACCTGACTCTTCATTTGTCAGAGGACTATTCTCATCTATAACACCTGTCTCTGTTGCAGTCTCGACAAACACTTCATCACTATGCAGTAATTCTGATGCCTCATTCAATTCTCCAGGTTCTGGAGTTGCTGATACATCTGGCAAATCAGTAGTGTTCAAAGTTGGCTTGTTTTCTACAAAATCTGGCTGTTTGCAGGTTGCCATGATTGTTTCTTTCATTGTCTTTTCAACTGAATTATTAATGCTCTGTCCCAACACATTATCACCAGCAGTGCCCAATGCCTTGTCTGGGATTTGCTTTGGCTTCTCAACTTCAACCTCTGACTGAACATAGTTTTCTATGGTTGGAGTGTGAACCCTTCTCAGGTTCCGTTTTACTTTTTCAAGCTCACTTTGTGGATTTTCCTGCACTGCTTCAGCTGGCTGTGTTGAAACTCTCCTGAAGTTGCGTTTAGGTTTCTCAAATTCAACAGTGGAAAGTACAGAGGTATTGTCAACATTTGCAGCAGGAACCCTCCTAACACTGCGCTTTGGCCTACCAGTTTCAGAATCCAACAATTGCCCATTAGCATGCTTTCGCTGACTTTTTGTCTGAGGAACTTTCTTTGGATGTGGAACTGGTCTCCAGAAATTGGTTTCTGACCAGCGCCCTAACCAGCTTGGGACTGAATTTGGTTCTGAAGGGTCATAATACAGCCGCAAGGGCATAACAGTAGGTGATGATACAAGAAGCTGGAGGAACAAAGCAGAAAGATGGAAACTGTTGTAATTCAAATGTTCTAAGTCTTAATTGATGATATGACTTGTAGGAACCATATATATCTCTACCAGAGGTTTATATTTATATCCAATATATGATGACTAAAGATTACAGAACCCAGTTATGTCGCATACACTAACAAGTAGGGGTAGAAATTGTTTCTCTTAAACTTTGACATCTATTGTGCTGCTATGAGATGCACAAGTAGAAATAATTGTTATTAGTACATGAAACAAAAACATGACAAGTTAAGGCTCCTCTTGATTTATATTTTCAAATCGTCTTTCTCTAAGTTTAGATTTCTACATAAAAATTAATCAACAATTTTGCTGCGATCTTTCAACAAAACCATGTTTTAGAGCATGCAACAACTTCTCTTCAAAAAGGCCCTTTTTGCATCAATACTTCAGTAGCTTACCTTGTGAATGAAAACATTCCCTGACATCTTTGATATCCGGATAGACATACCAACTCCATTAGATGCCGCTAATTTTTCATCCTGATAAAAGAACACATGAAAGAGAAAGCCCATTGGCAGGCAAAATGGAAGCTGTTAACTTGTTTTGTTTGTAATCAAAGACCAGAAAACCAATGATCAATAGAAGTATTTGTCTCAAATGTAAAACTTGTCATTTGTGAGGCTTTGACCATGTTGCCTAAATTTCTAAGCTTACAGGTTAATGGCTTAAATTAATCTCCTTTGCCTGTCTTGCCTCTCTTCTTTGATATTAGCAGGTAAAACTTGAGGACTACTCTCCTTGTTGATAAGTAATTGGTAATTGGTGCAGTCCTATGAGAAATTACCAGGGGTTTCACATGGCTGCACTTCCTATGAATTTCCTGTCCAAAATCAGAGGTCCTAACTTTTATTCCTCGAGCAAGTGCCTGCAACTTAACAATTCCCAGCATGCAGCACAAGGTTGCAACGGCTTGTCTCCTAACCAGATGGCCACGGATAAGTGCCTGCAGCCTGATTATGCCTTTAAGAGCTCTGAATGCCCGACGAGCCTTCACATAATTAACTTACATCAGTGTAGTTCCTCCAAAGAATAATAATTATATAGCTTAGCATCAAGAAAAAGTCTTACTGTCTGAGGCACTTTCAGCACATGCATGCAGCTTTTGCATAAGATATTCAATGAACGTTAAAAGATTACTATTAATAGAAGATATACCAAGTAACCCCTAAATGCAGCTTGTACCAGTGTTGCAGCATTCTCTTGCTCTAGATTTTCAGGATTGGAAAGCTCATCATGAGGTACAGATTCCTGTTTTCCTGGTGACAAAATTCCTCTGTCATGTGATAAATTTGTGTTTTCCTTGTTCTGTGGCTCTAAGCATATTTCAGCTCTATCATTGTCATTGGCGGTTGCTTGTGAGACCACAGGAGGAATTAAAGATAGATTACCCTCCAATACCTTTGCAGCAACCACATCTTTCTCACTTCCAAACTTCTACAGAAATCAAATTATTAAAAATCAGGATATATATAATAAAAATTCTCATATCTCAAGGTAGGAAGTCAACTGTCTAGTAGGCAACTGTTGGTGCCAAAAAGGGTAAATAATAAAGGAAGAGATGAGATGGGGCACAGTGACATTAGAAGTTCTAGCTGTATTGTAGCCGGTGGAACTAGAATGTCTTCGGAAGGAAACCTCTATTACCTCAAGAGGAACAGTAACTCCCCAGGACAAGTATACAACTAACAACTAACTATCCTAAAAACTATAACCTCGTAAAGAAATTTCCAAAATGTTCCACGTATGCTGCATGAGCAAAAAACTTGCCATGAGTACAATCATAACCTCCTCTGAAATATATCAATTTCCTATAATCATAAGAACTGACATTCTTGCATAGATCAGTAAAAAGGAACATGCAGGCCTTTGTTGCAAAACATAAAACTTAGTATTACCTCCCTCCCTTTTGCAGTATTAGATTTGGAAGATTTCTTTCCAAAAAGGACAGTCCTGATCCATTTTCCTGGTGATTTTCCCATATCTCAAGAAGAAGTAGGAACAACGACCAGAAAAACTTGAAAACCAGAGCCTGCGTTATTCAACAATTTAGCAGTTAAAACTTAGGACCATGACGCCCAAACACCACAGAATTCAGATCAAGAAGATTTCACTCCAAATATGCAAGCCTTTAACAGCTATTTTCTCATCCAAATTATGGGACAACAGCATAAATTACGATGTACATTGCCCGAAAATGATGCAGCAAGTTTTAAAGGGCATGACTCAGGCATTATGGACACCAAATAACAGCCATCGCAGCAAATAATCAAGCAATCACGTGAAATACAATAAAAAATCCAGTAATTAACAATCCAATAAATTGGAAATTCCGTAACGACTCCCAAATCCAAATGTTTTCCAATGCCAATTACAGCAAAGCTAAATCTTTCCAGAAAAAGCTCAATCGAAAGTCATTGCAATTAACAAATAACAATGGCCAAAAGAAGCATCATTTTGACATCCCTAGAAGCAAAGATCTGGCACAAATAGCTAAAGGTAAACGAGAAATAAAAAGCTGCAAACAAAAACAAAATACAAGTTTGAAGAAGCAAAATGACGATCGACTTTCACCAGATCTGCTACTTTACCTCACAATCGCTGTACCTATAAGCCCCAAATCTAACATTCCTAAAAACGAAAAACACAAGATATCAATGTGCAATTATGAGATAAGAAATTTATAAGAGAAATAAATAACTTGATATAGACACATTGTGTATGATGTAAAGATAGAGAGAGAGAGAGAGTAAGTACCATGAGTAAGCAACCGAGCTGTGAGCGAGCTTAGAAATGAAGTATATGTGATCTGCTTGCTTCAACTTTGCCGCTTCCCTCTTGAAAACTCTTGCCAGGCTAAGGATAATAAATTAAACCGTTAGCATCTCCTATGCTAGCGCTCGTTGTAGTTTCCTACATCTGAGCTTATTCACCGTTGGATTGGAACATCCGGAACTGTGATGGAAATGTCGCGTGCTCTGGTACATGGAATGGGCTCCAGGGGATAGTTATCCTATATTAAAGTAGTTACGAGTGCAGTAACTTGAAAAACAATTGTGGGCTTCTTTGTTCTGACGCATTATTAAAATTACGTCGACGCCCTCACATCTTTAAGTTTTCCCTACGCGTTACTTGCAGGGCGTGTGTGCACAAACCGTTGATTGATTATGGCAGCGAGGGCGAAGCAAACTGATGATGAGGAGTGGCGCGTGGGTTTTACGGCCATCGAGGGCGGTGAAAGAAGGGAGGAGGATGGTAGATGGGTGGCACTCCGAGAGTAAATGGCAGAGAAATTAGAGGTTGTATTGATGACTCGTGTCAATGCGTGAAGTGCCTCTATCGGGGCGGTTGTGGCGCCGGTGGTAGTGAAAGTGGGGGCCCATTGGGTTGGTGTTCCTTTTAATTTAAAAATTGTGTGTAATCGGGATGTAACATTTAAAATAAATCCAAAATGCTTTAATTTGTTTGAATCGGCAGATTGTAATGAACAAATGATTACACGTCCTAATCGCTTTTTTGAGATTGCATGAACCAAGTAAACTTAGTCTAAACTTATCCAATAAACCTCTGCCGACAGGGAAACTAACCATCGTCGTCTTCGGAATCTCAGCTCGGCATATATATATATATATATATATATAAAGAGCCCACTCTTCTGTTCTTTTTATTGTGCTGAAACAAATAATTAAAATATAATAATGTAAAAGACATAGCATGCATCTTAGTGATTTTTAATAAAAATTTTCTTTTATAGGAATTAACATAATGGTAAATGTAGTAATCTAATGCTGCCAACCTATTTATAAAAAACCAATCAAACATTTAATTATCAAATAATTTTCATTATTATTTAATTATCACAACATGTTTAATAGAATTATACAAATTTTTATAATAAATGAAATCGTTTATGTGAACTTTGAATTGAGTAACTTAAATTATTTGATTTAATCATATTATAACTAAACTTATATGAACCTCTACAAGAACGCAAATCCAATAATTATTACATGTGACAAAGTATAATGAAAATTACAATTACAAAAATTAAATTATTTATTAATTTTTAATTATATTTTTATAAATAATAAGTAATTTAAAAATAAAAAAGGAGAAACACAAAAAAAACACAATATCATTT
>JAOQMQ010000007.1:16147173-16165207 GCA_027563845.1 Erythroxylum subrotundum
TAATAATCAAAACAAAATTTATAATAATAATCAAAACAAAATTTATAATCAAAACAAAATTTATAATAATAATTATTATTATTATAAATTTTGATTATTATTATAAATTTTTTTATTATTATTATTATTATTAACAATGCAAAGGTTGTGTCCAGTACTAAAGAGTAATGTGCTCGCAACACATTTAGAGACAGGGACAAAAGCTTTTGTCCTTCGATTTTCGGAAGAACAAAAACTTTTGTTTCTGTCATCCGGAGATGGTGGACAAAAGTCTGGGGACAGCAACCAAACATGAGAGAGGGACATGATTTTTTTGTTTTGTCTTCTGTTCCCACTAATAAGGACAGCAACCATACACTGCGTAAGTTCCAACACGGTAAGATCTGGATGCGAAATGGTGCCTGAAGAGCTAAATATAGGAAACCACATGATTATTGACAGTTTGAGTTTTGGACCTAGACTTTGTAAAGTTTAGGGCGTGCTTGGTTCGCTTGGCGGAATAGTAATAAAAACTATAATGAATGTAGTGAGGAATAAATATGGATATGACTTCCATTTCTTTCTTAATAAACATGGATATGACTTCCATTTCTCACTATATTAAAAGGTACGAAGTATTACTTCAAAAGGAAATATAAAAATATTATTTATCCAATCATAATATATTACTAACCATCTTTTTCCATTCCTTTACTTATTCCTTCCTTCTCGTACCAGCTAACCAAGCACTGCCTTAGTCATTTTACTTTCTTGAGTTGCTGCTCTCGTTACACTTCACTTCAATTTTATAAGTTATTGAGTGTTCCTAATTTTTCTTTCGTTACAGTTAATAAACTAGATATGAAATGCTAGTAGGAGGGTAAGACTCCTCAAAGAGCTTGTGTTAGAAATTACGAGTATTGAGTTTCCTAATTTAAGTCACCAATAAATTCTGCAGGAACGAAAGCAATTTTCATTCTTTATTTTAAATTCAGAAAAAAAAATCGGATTATTTGAAGTTTTCGTTAAGTTTTGATTTCTTTATGTCATAAAAAGTATTTTTATTTTCTTTTTCTCTACTTTCTTCGTAATTGGATTTTCTATAAACTAAATATATAGTATTTAATATATCAATTTTTATTGAAATTATGAATAATTTTATTTAATATTATATCTTTAGTAAAGTAAAATTAAATTATTCATAATTCTATTATATTATATTTAAATAAATTATATTTGAAAATTTTTAATAAATATAATTAAATTTAAAATATTTTCATAATACATAAATTTAAAATAAATTTATTTCATAACTAAAAACATTTGAAATAAATATTAATTTCATAAATTAAAAAGTTAAGTTTTAAATTATTTATTTTAATAAAGTAAAATAATTTATTAATAAATATTGTATAAGATATGGAAATAAATTTATTTAATTAAAAATAATTTATCTTTAAATTTTCTCTAATATATAATTATTATCAGTGTAAAAATATAACGTTAACAATTAAACAAGTTTTTATTACCTTAAAATTAAGTAAACTAAACGAGAACTTTAAAATTACAGCCAAAAAATAAAAATAAAACCAAAAGATCCTTAAATAACATATATAATCTATTTAATAAACTCTTTAAAATTTTATTTAACACACAGTATTCATATAAAAGATAAAGAAAATTTTAACTTCCATAAATACGGAGTCTTGTGTTCAACGATACACAAGTAACACAACAGCTGCTTGGAGGACAGGGCCCACAAAAATCATCGATGGTTGAAGGATCAACGGTACACAACAGCTCCCCCTAAATTTGAAATTTAAGAGCAGGGAAGGTGTGGGCCACATACGATATGAGCGCCCGTTCAAAATCACCCACCCCATCCCACTCCTTCACAGACTGTTGGTTTCCGTTTCTAGTTCCTAGTTCCTAGTTCCTACTTTCTCTTTATCACCACCAACATGTACGGCATGTGATGTGAGGCCAGGCCACTTTAAGGAATTCGAGTTCCCGCCTAAAATGTAACTGTTTCCTCCTTTATAAGTTACAACGATGATCCTAGGACCATGTTCAGTTGTTGAAGAGCAAAAAGGAGCACGCTCTTAGTCGTTTCTATGGAGGACATTGCTCAAGAACTCAAACCTACTCCATTTCCTGGTTTTTTTTTCTTTTTATTTTGCTTTCAAAAATCAAAATCTTGTTCTTTTTTGTCCTGTCATCTTAATTGATTTATGCTGGTTGTTGAATGGCATTCAGGGAAATCGAAGCTGAGATGTAAGTCAGCGAAACCGATGACAGTTGAGTTGTCGAGTTCTGCTGCTTCCAAGCGGTGAGTACCCTTTTTACTAAGAATGAATGTCACTTTTGTGATGCTACTCATCAAGTTTGTCTTTGGTTCGAAACCCTGAAAAAGAAAATTTTGTCTATGAACTATATTTGCTGGAGAACTGAAATACTTTGTAATCCCAATTTCCGAAGTGGAAGCGCAGCTGGAGCTGCGAGTAAGCGTACGAGTGTTCTTAATGTGTCTGGCAAGGAAAAGTCTGCAAAGCCGCCTCGAAGGCTGTCTATTCCTGCTCAGTCAGTCCCCAGTCCTGTTCCGAAACCAGCCCTGAATAGTACCCCAATTGCTCACGCCAGAACAAAGCCATCAAACATCGATCAAGCCAAAAGTGAAGCACCACACAGACTCTCTTCAGCCGCATATTGGCTATCGCAAATTAAGCTCTCCGATTCAGCTGCTATGCACTCTGTTTCACTTGGCTTTTTCAAACTGGCCTTAGAAGCGGGATGCAAGGTACACTTCACAGGCTTACTATATTAATTGCAAGGCTTTAACAGAATGGAAGATTACTCTATGGAGAAGTTGATCTTGATGTTCTATTTGTTTAAATATAGCCAATTCAACAAATGAGGAATGAGCTTAAGTCATATGTCCGCCATCATGAACTCAGCGAAGCGGAGGGTGTGACAGAACTATTTGATAGCTACAACATCTCAGTTACAGACCATCAAGAGCAGGTCCAGGTTTCTGAAACCGGTTCTAAGGTTCCCGGAGAGGCAACTCGTCCCTCTGATGATGAAGTTCACAGCTCTTCTTCCAGAATGGGAACCGGGAAACCAAGACCCAGATCCTTAAATGCTGATGCTGCTCAAGAAGCAGAATCAGCAAAAAAGGAGACTGCTCAGAAGCATTCTATAGCAACCAGGACAAGGGCATCTTTGAGCAAGAATGCTAATCTAAAATCTGTTCGGGATAATGTGGCTCATAAGTCACAGAAGAAGCTCCATAAACCACATAAACTAGAAGCAGGGAAGGAAAAGGATAGGATCAAGAAGCCAGAGAGGAATTCTGCAGCTTACCAAGGTGAGTTCATGAATCTGTAGTCTTTGACTTCTTCTTCTCCTATCAATGATAAATTCATTTAATCTGAGGTTATAAGCAACATTTTGCCTGTATTCTACAGGTTCAGTCATCCCTTCACCGGCTGTAAGTACAACTGAAGAGAACAAAGAAAATGTGGTATAGTTCTTGGATTACATAAACTACAAACGAGACATCAGTCAGGAGATTTGAGTAAATTGTTCTGTAATGAAAACAAGTCTTTGGTTTTCTAGGTTGCTTTGCCAACGGAAGAGATCGGGCAGACCGAAGCCTGAAGTCGATATGCAGCAGCAAAATGCTTGATTTCCTTTTGTTACTGGTGGTGTTGGTGGGTAGTGTCTTCAATGTTAAGAAGTGGTGGCGTTTTCTTATATAAAAAAGTTTGGCAAAGAAGTGTAATTTTTAATTTTAAAGTTTTCATTAAAATATAATTTAAATTGTTGCTTTTTTATTCTTGGATGATTAAGAATATGTTAAAACTTTTCTCTTTTTATAACTGCTAGTTTTAAAAGGGGAGGGGAGAAATTCAAAATATAATATCCTTAAATCTAATAACCATCATATTAAGCTTGCTTTCGTTAAAATCAGCCCAAAAAGTTGCATAAGCCATTATAAATTATTAAAATAATCTATCAATCTTTATATTTAATAACAAATCATACGCATATTTCATATATTGGATTATCAAGTCATCATCCTTGACTAAATTATCAGGTGATGTCGGTTACAAATTTGTTTAACGACATGATTTCTTTTATGTATTAAATAACTCACTCAACTTAAGATAATTAAAATTGTGAAATATTATAATTTTCAATTTTATTTTCTTTAAAAAATACAATCTACCATCTCACCAAAATAAAAGCTTGTATACAATATAATGTGATAAAAAACAAATAAGCATAAATATAACATTAATTGAATTCACAGTTGTTATGATAATATGAGCAAGTTAATTATATGTATATATACATATCACAATATCATAATAATAATGAGTTGTTCATAATGCTTATATGTTCAATATGGACTTAAAATCTTTTAGGCAATAATCCTTTAGTTAACAAATTTGTTATCATTAGATCCATACCAATATACTTAATCGACATATTATGTTTCTACACTTCTTCTTTGATAGATAAGTACTTCAAATCTTTATGTTTTGCACCCTTTGAGTAATTATTCTTAGAGAAGGAGATAGTTGTAAAATTATTATGGTAAATTCTTAGTAACCTAGCTATATTGTCAATGATAATAAGCTCCAAAACAAAATTTTACAACCATAACACAGAAACAGTGATTTTAGAGCATGTTATAAATTCAACCTTCATAATGAAAGTAGTAATAAGAGATTGCTTTCCACTCTTCCATAAAACTTGTCCTCCAGCTAATAATGGGCTAGGTAATAGGTCAGGTTGGGCCGACCCTGATTCAAAAGTTTTTGTTTGGGTATGAGCCTGAGCTCGATCTTGCCTGGGAGACCCAAAGTCTAACCCAATTAGACCATATTTTTATTTTTAAATTAAAATAAAAATGATATCAATTTACTTAAAACAACGTCATTTTCTTAGAACTTTCAAACTTTGGGTTGAGTCGAAATATAGTCAAATAAAGCTGGATCGGTTGATTTCAAGTCAGGTCACGCCCAGACTTATCTACCACCCCTAGCCAACAGGAACACATAATCGAATGTGAATTTCCTTAAGTCTATATATCTGACATAGTGTAAAACAAGATCAAAAGTGATATGGCCTTCTTCTATATGGAAGCATATAATCTTTGGTACCTTATAAGTACGTAAGGGCTTTCTTTGTTGCTTTCAAGTGGTCCATCCTGGATTATTTTGATATCAACTTCACATTTCAATAGTAAAGTTGATATTCGGTCAAGTGTATATTTCAGCAAGCTTCGGAAACAACTTCTCTATCAGCTAGGGGTAAAGTTGTATACTTTTGGACCTCTCCAGATCTAGCGTCTCAACGGGACTTCTATTGGGATGATGTTATTATTTGCATGTTTGAATATACATCAAGCTCCTAACTACTGACGCATAGGCAATAGATTTTATTGCCAACATTCCAAAATTTTTTTAGGATATTGCATTTCACAAAATTTGTCCCCTTTATGAGTTGGAACTATTCCTATAGAGCATTTTTTCATTCTAAATCTCTCTAAGACTTTATTAATATAACCTTTTTAAAACAATCTTAATAGTCATTATGATCTATCATGGAATATCTTTATCTCTATCACATAGGATGCTTCATACATATCCTTCATTCTGAATTTATTAGAGAGGAACTTCTTTGCATCATGTAACAAGTCAACATCATTAGCAGCAAGAAGAATATCATCAACATATAGGACCAAAATAATAAACTTACTCCCACTGACCTTCACGTAGATACATCGATTAAAACTATTCTCCACAAAACCATATGACATGTTAGTAAATTAGGAAAGCTGATATCTAGTAAATAATTATCCTAATAAATTAGGAAGATCTTATCCTAGATTGAGGATAAGATAAATCAGCATCTAAGTAGTTGGGGTACTGCATAATATTGGAGAATCTATATTGGTTGTATTTTTCCTATTTAAGATGTATCAACCAAGAAATGATGCAGAATATAGCAAAACTTTAATTATGACTTTTCTATCCAATTCTATCAACATGGTATCAGAGTTATAGGATTCAATTATGAATTTCATAGAAGCTATGGTAGGTTTTGGATTGAATCTTTTAGATGCCAATAGCAGACTAACTTCAGTTGGAAGTAGTAGTATGCTTGCACTGATTTTTTTGTCAGAAAACTCTCTCCAAATTATCATTCGTAAATTGAATGGCAAAAACTACCTTGAATGATCCCAGTCTGTACATTTGGCGATCGAAAACAAGGGAAGCTCGGATATTTAAATGGTGAGGTTGAACAACTAACTGTAAATGATCCTAGGTATCAGCACATTTAGAAAACTTAATGGTTACTACATGGTTAACCAATTCTATGGAAACAACTATTGGGAAACCCTTCACGTTCATGCAAGTAACCCGTGATGTTTAGGAAGCACATATTCAGATCTAGACAACCATTCACAATTATTCTAATTAAACACCAAAATATGGAAAAATGCAGTAAGGTCAGAGGATTGTAACAGCATATTATAATGAAATGATGTCTGTATGATAGGAATTAAATTTATTTGATGAAGAAAATTGGGTAAATCCAAGTGACAGTGCTTGGTATAAGAAGGATGAAAGAGGAGGCATATTTGTCTTCTTGGCCATATCGAATAGAGACTTGGATGAAGTTAGAGGTGTATTTTAGGGAGAAATCCTCTACTAATCATAAGAGAAGTTTCCTTATAAGCACAAAAAGAAGTAAGAAGATAAGTAATGTTGAAGAATTCTGGTGAAACCATAACAGAGAATGAAGGTTCAACTCTTGTGACTCGAGGAGCTGACTATGAAGGAGATAAATGCAATGGAGAACAAAAGCTTTCATATGACCATTGTAAAAAATCATGACATACCAAGGAAACATGCTGTAAATTGAATGGGAAACCATTTAATTGGAAAAAGAAACAAGAAAATGACACTAAGATAGGAGAAGTCTGAGCATTCCAAGTAAGCAGTTCTGATCCATGACAACAATCATCTTCAGAATCTCTTCCTTTTACTAAGGAGCAAATAAACCATCTACATAAAATGTTTAAATCTCAAAATAATTTTAATCCATCATGTTCTCTATCTTTTTTAGGTAATATTTTCCCTATGTCTTTAGCCTATACCAACATTAATGGCCCTTGGATATTAGATTTGGGTGCCACAAGTCACATGACTAATATTTCATACTTTTTTCATCATAGGAAATCAAAAGGTAAAAATTGTTGATGGTTCCCTTTGTTTCGGTTGCTGGAAAAGGAATAGTGTCTATCTCTCCTTCCCTAAAACTCATATTCCTGACCTATCATACAACCTCTTATCCATGAGTAAGCTTACTCTTGATTATAATTTTCAACTAATTTTTTGGTCTTCTCATTGTAAATCTCAGGATTTAACCTTGGGGAGAATGACTGAGGATGCAAAACAAAATAGTGGCTTCTATGTTTTTCACAAAGGACGGACCTTTAGAAGGTAAGCCTAACAAATTTGTCTCAATTAGATTTCAGTTTCTAGTAATATTAAAGTTTTGTTATAGCATTGTTGACTAGGGCCATCCAAGTTTTCACTATTTAAAGCATTTGTTTCTAAATTTATTCATAATAAAAATCCTTTAATGTTTCAGTGTGAGTCATGTAAATTAGCAAAACATCATCATGTAGTTTTTCTTGCACGACATTGCAAATTTTCATACCCATTTACCATGATCTATAGTGATATTTGAGGGCCTTCTAGAGTTGTTATATCATGTGAGAAACATTGGTTTATTACATTTATTGATGATCATACTAGGGACACTTGCGTCATTCTATTAAATGAAAAATCAGATGTTGAAAGAGTCTTCAAAATCTTTTATAACATGATTCAAATACAATTTCAAAATAAGAATAAAATATTTTGAAGTGAAAATGGGAAAGAATCATTTAACAATATGTTGGGAAAATGTTTTACTAAGAGAGAAATAGTTCATCAAAGCTCATGTAATTATACACCATAATAGAATAGGGTGGCCAAGAGAAAAAACAAACACCTGCTTAAAATGGTTAAAGCTTTAAACCTTCAAATAATATCTTTGGGAGGAAGTAGTTTTAACAGCTATTTACCTGATAAACAGATTACCTACAAAAAATTTTGACTACAAAACACCAATTCAATTTTTTACTGGGTGTTTTCCAACCATTAGACTCATTACAGACATTCCTTTGAAAATGTTTGGTAGCTTGGCCTATATTCGTAATCATGATTCCAAACTTTTGAAACTAGATCCTAAAGCACATAAATGCATATTCGTAAGTTATCCCACTAATTAAAAGGGGTAAAATGTTTTGATACAATTTCAAAAAGGATGTTCATGTCTATGGATGTTACTTTCTTTGAAGGAACTTCATACTACAATAACTTTCATCTTCAGGAGGAGAAAAATATTAGTAAAGATGAGTTCTTAGATAGTTCAGATCTCATGTTTGATGTAAATGGATGTTTACTTTAAAATTTAATTTTGATGGATCCTTAGAAAGGTACAAAGCTTGGTTAGTTGTTAAAGGTTTTACCCATACATATGATATAGAATATTATGAGACTTTTACACCAGTAGCAAAGTTAAACACGATTTGAGTCATCCTTTTAGTTTTTGTTAATCTTGACTGGTATTTAAATCAATTAGATGTAAACAATGATTTCTTTAAAGGAAATTTGGATGAAGAAGTATATATGGAGCCTCCCTTTGGATTGATTAAAAAGTCTGGAATTAAGATATGAAAATTAAAAAATCCTTATATGGTTTAAAGGTTAAGGTTATTGTCAAGGACAATTTAATCACACTTTGTTCACTAAGAAATCCACTAAAGATAAATTTTCAATCTTGATTGTCTATATGGATTATATAATTTTGATTGGATATGATATAAAAGAAATGAGGAAACTAAGGAGTTCAAAATTAAGGACTTAGGCCAGCTAAGATATTTTCTTGGAATGGAAGTAGCAAGATCAAAAAAGAGAATTATGGTCTCACAACGGAAGTATAATTTAGATCTCTTAAAGGAGATTGGAATGAGTGGACGCAAGCTTTCAAACACTCTAGTAGAGTTTAATGTCAAACTTGGAGATATTAAACATGGAATCCCAGTAGATACATGATGGTACCAGAGATTGGTGAAGCGATTGATCTACTTGTCTCATGCATGACCTGATATTATCTTTGTTGTAAGTATGGTTAGTCAATTTATGCATTCCCATATGAAGAGCATCTGGAAGCTGTGTATAAGATCCTTCGATATTTAAGGGACACTCCCAAAATGGCCTTTTAGAAAATGAAAATAGAGGAGTGGAGGTTTAATATTGACGCAGTATGGCTAGGATCAACTATCGATAGAAGATCAAGTTCTAGGTACTTTACATTCCTTCGGGGAAACTTAGTTACATAGAGATGTAAGAAACAAAGAGTAGTTGCTAGGACTAAACTAAAGTAGGATTTAGATCAATGGCTCAAGGTGTATGTGAAGTTCTATGGCTACAAAGAATTTTAGGAAGATCTTTAGAGTCCAATGAGCTTTCCTATGAGATTGTACTATGATAATAAGGTGGTCATCATTATTGCCCATAATCCAATTCTTCATGATAGGACAAAAAAGTTGAAATTAATTAGCACTTCATTAAGGAAAAACTTGAAGCAGGAATATCTATACTTCATTCTTTCCAACCACATAACAAGTTATAGACGTATTCACTAAAGGATTGTTAAGACAACCATTCAACTTCAAGTTAGCAAGTTGGGCATGATAGACATCTTTGCACCAACTTGAGGGGAAGTATTGGTAGATTAGGAAATTTGATATCTAGTAGATAATGATCATAATAAAGTGGGAATATCTTATCCTAGATTCAGGATAAGATAGATTAGCATCTGTTAAGGTGCTTCAGATTAGTAGAAATTATGTACTAGATATATTTTTTCTATTTAAGATGTATCAGTCAAGAAATAAATGCAAAATATATTAAAAACATCAATTTTAGTTTTCCCATCCAATTTTGTCAACATGACATCATGGTATCATTAAACTTAAGATATCACTATTGGGAAGTTTTTTTTAAAGAAATGTATGATTAATTAAATTAAGCCATGAAAAACAATCAAAATGAGAGCACTAGTACATGTCAACCTATAAACTACAAGGAAAACAACTAACCACAAGCTGCAAAATTAATGACCATAACAATTACAAATGAAATTTATACTCCCCAATGTGATTTGAGAAAGTGAAGGTTCAGTCCATTATGTATGTGTAAGCCAGTATGTGTCCTTATCCTCTGCGTTAGAAAGATACCAAACTGCGAATTAGGAACGTTTATATCACGAAAAATTTGAGCATTTCTTTCATCCCATATAGCAGTAACAAGAAATGATAAGGAAATGCAAAAACATCATCTTGTAATTCTATTCTAGTATTTCATATCAATGCACAACTCCTTGATCTGCCTAGATTTTGCGGGAATTCAAAGATTAAACATCTACGCAACAAAGGTTTCCAAGCATTGAACACATAGCTACACTCAAAAAATAAATGATCAAAATTTTCCTCGTCCCTCTTATAAAGAATGCACTAATTAGCAAGTTGTGTGAATTTCAGAATTCTATCAAGAGTTGGTAGCTTATTCAACATAATCAGCCACACGGTTGTAGAGGCTCGACGATGATGATGATCAAACGAAACCAAATCTATCTAAAGAAGTGATGGTAAGTTGCCTACAATCACCTTTCTACAAGACGCATTTGTGAATCTTCCATCAACATTGTTTCTCCATATTATGCAATCCTCATCTGAATTAAGGAAAGTCTTACTAATTTCATTCTTCATCTCTATAGGTATACTAGCAAATATGATATGATTCCTCTCAGTGAGAACTTAAGCTACTGAACTCTGTATGTCCAAAAAGGATTTAAGAGGTTCAATTACTTGTAGCTTAATTAGAGGCCCAACAAATAGCCAATTATTAAACCAAAAGAAGTTGTTCTTCTCATTTCCAATAAGAAGAATAAAGTAATGTCTCATTATTTCCCTCATCCTCACAATTGACTTAAATGTAGTAGAAGCAAGAGAATCTTCTTTAAATCCCTATATCGACTTCTTTAACTTAAACACTAAGTTTTCCTTTCTTTTAGTCGAGAACCTCTCCAATGGGTCTATGTAAACTTTTCCTTCCAAGTCAACATTTAGAAAAGAGGTCTTTATATCCATTTAGTAAAGCTTGAGATTATAATGAACCCCCAAAGCCATAACAATTATTAAAGAGTGCTTCTTTTAAACTGGAGAGAATATTTCTTTATAGCCAAATACCATTTAAAGTGTGTTCTTTTAAATCTGGAGAGAAGGTATGGTTATAATCAATATCGTCCTTTTGAGTGTAACCTTTGGTAACATGTATGACCTTATAGCTTGATATTAAAGATCCATTTATAACCTACTCACTCTGAACTTTCAGGAAACTTGATTATCTCCTAAACTCTATTATCATCTATTAATTTCAACTCTTCTTTCATAGCATTAAACTAATTTTGAAATTGCTACATTCTATGGCTTATTTGAATGAGACTGAATCATCATCAATGTTCTAGTCGGATTCATATTTAAGTGAGTAAAATATATAGTCATCCAAATTAACTAGTATTTTTCTATGTTACAAATCTCCATAAAGTTATTTCTTATGGTTTGTCTACCACTTGTTTATTTATGACTTGCACATTGTTAGCTGGCTCATCACTTACATGTTCATCTTATGGGTTTTAAATATTGATTTATTATTCTGACATTTTTGCAATTGTGATAAACAAGATGGACAATAACTTGAGAAGAAATACCAGGTGAGGGAGTTTTTACTCGAAGCATTTAAGTTTTCCAGTTTTCACTGACAACAAGAATTACAAAACTCAACTATTATTGTACTATAGATATGACAGGAAAACATATACTCCTTTGACTTTTTGAGAAAAACGATGAAATAAAAATTGACAATCCTTCCATGAAGCTTCTTTTTATATATATTATACCTTAACTTCTGTCAGGCACCATCAAATATAAAGGTATCTTAAACTGGATTTCTTTTATGTTGACAATTTATAAGGAATCTTAGGAATGAACCTTATTAAATCTTGTTGGTCTTTCAACAATGACAATAAAAATTTACCATGGGACATGACTATTAGTTTGCCTTTAGGTAAAAAAAAATCCAAACCCACTTTTTTGTGATTTTTCATGTCTTTGCCTTTCTTCCTTTCTAATTCTTTGATGTTTAATAATATGATTAAAAAAACTTTTTTCTTTTTGTAACCACCTGTTTTAAAAGGAGAAGGGATTGATTTAAAAGATTTCTAACTCTTACTTTTCCTAAATCTAATAAACATCATATTGAGCCAAGTTTTGGGTCATCCAGACTCAATCAAGTTCAAACTTAAGTTTGAACTTGATGTCTTGAGTTTGATTGGGCTTCGAATTGAACTCAAGTCTGGCATGATAAGTCCAGCCCAACCTATGGGCTTCGAACCGAACCCAGCTCTGGCAAGATCAGCCCAGCCTAGTCCATCTTCGCTCTTCGGTTGAGAGTCCGTGTACTTGAGAACTGTTTGGAAACTTACGATTGCAATAGTGAAGGAGTGTTGAATCGATAGCCGAAATGGCTTCGAGCTTGATTCGCAAAGTTATCAACAATGTGAAGGACCAAACAAGAATTGACATAGCTAAAGTGGCAACCAACAAAGCCGAAGACCTCCAAGTTGCCATCGTGAACACGATGAGCCCTGACGATCATGTGGCCAACGAGAAATTACGCAAGCGAGATCTTGAATTTGACCTTAACACTGTCAAAGCATTTGGGAAAGATGGTGGCATTCAAAGCTCTGATACTCATCCACCACCTTCTAAACAATGGCGATTTGTTGTCCCAAGACGAGGAGAGGAACTAGGCTTTTGAATATGCGAAATTTCAGGAATGAAGCTCACTCGAATTTTTGGGTTCACCATATGATTTAGTGAGGACTTGAGAGACTCGAAATGATATTGTTGGATTGGGAAGGTAGGGGTGGTGGTAATGCTCATGATGACATTGAAAGATATGGGGGGAGAGGTGATTTCAGGTTATGTTAGCTACGGTGATCTTACAAGTATAATGATTATGATGGTATTGAAACAATTCAATGCATAATGGTACACAAATCTTCTATATTACACAGCCTAAATCACGCAATAGGCAAATGTTGAATTTGAACAAAGTAGCCCTAACATTCACAAATAGAAGAGACAAGCAACTGCAGATACAGAAACAAAGTTGATAAGATGAATTTGGATCTTAAAGTTTCCATCTTAGACAATACACGCCCTCAAATCTTCACATAGAGCTGGAGTTGTTAGTCTGCTGTCCAGCTCTGCTCAACAATTTCCCTGACTCGACGATTATACTCTCGCTTGTTTTCACTAAACATCCGAGCAGCTTCAGAATTTGCAGGAGAATTGGGGTTGGGGTCACAGAGCAATGACTGCAGTAATTGCACATACAGGATAAAATATCGTATAGATGATTTTTCACTATCAAAACCACTGTACAAAACATATAAAGGAAAGGTTATCATAAACGTTGCCTACCCTTTAACAGTCATCACAAATGTTATGTTTCAGTGATGGAAATTGTGTTTCAAAATGATCTAAATTAAAGCAAAACCACGAGTCATTATGTCATGAGATTAGCCAACAAAATAGTAGTTCTCTATTGATCTTCGCATGAAGAACAATAAATCTTTGACAAGTACTCTGCGGAAGTTAAAGCTTGCATGCCTCTCACATTCAGTCAGATCACCGGACCACTTATCAGTAATCTGATTCTGACCTCATAGCAACAAGTTCATTGCAGACTCAAAGTTGAAATTTTGTTAAACACCAAAAATGAAACTAAGTTAAACTTTTGTTTCATTCAAAGAGTCCAAGTCTGAGGATGCCAACAACATGCATTTGTCATCTACGTGACAATATATGCGGATAAGTATGCTTCCTAAGATTCTACACAGGTTCAATTCAAGAGGTAAATAAATGACTTTCAGATGTTATTGGGTTTTAGTTCAGCAGTAAATACTTTTGCAATTCAATCTTTGTTTAAAATTTAGTCATAATAACTACTGGATGTGACATCTGATTACTTAGACCAAATTTCGGGGAAATTGCAGTTAATTCTTTTCCTCCTTCCGTCTTTGTTTCTTTTTTTTCTTGATTACAAGGAAACACAGGCTTAACAATGGAAGGAGGCCTTCTTTAACCGTTCAAAAGTTCGTGTAAGTAACCAGTAAAATGGGTAAGAGCACCCCTTTTATATAAAATCATTATTTGGTAGGCATAGTGAAATAAAACAAAATTGCCCACTTACTGAAAGATTACCCAGTGCAGCAATTGCAATCAGATCGAAAGCATTTAAGCTAAATACAAAACTTAGGGGAATAGTTCAACTATGAATGTAAGACCTTAAACTGCATATAAGGCAAGTGGACAACCAAATCCAGTATAAGATGTAAGAGGTATTTGTTAGGATCTCCCCTATTCATGATCTGTCAATCCCTCAGCCGTTCTCTTCTAGTTCTTTTTTCACTTAACTGTACGTGTCTAAACATGAGTGTATTGATTCTCTGGCCCTTGTTCAAGTGTACAAGACTTTGTAAAGGCCAAAGATTGATATTCATTCAGCACATATATTTGAACTGGTGGTGTGATGATAAAGCAATTTCATGTGTGGTATGTAATGGTCATGCATACCTGTATAGATGTCAGTATAGCTGCTACATCATATATTGGGCTCCACTGATTTTGTAGAATATCCAAACAAATGCTTCCATCTGCGTAGACTGTTGGTTTCCAACATAAAAACTTAGCTGGAACTAATAGTTGGAGTAACAGTCAGTATAATGTCTACAACAAATAAAATTCTTCTACTGCAACTTACTATTTGGATGAAACATTCGAGAAACAAATCGTACAGTTGGAGGTTTGTTAGGATAATCCTCACTAAACTGAAGAGTCAACTTGAACGTGCCTGAAAAGCTCAAATGCTTATTAATTTTAATTTAGCTAAAAGAAAAATAATAACAAAAATGCAATGCTAGCTAATGAAAAATTGTTCACTAGATTTTATTTTGATTTGAACGGGGTCGGGTGTCTACCTAGGTACAGTACATATGGCTGGCCTTTCTGGTGTCTCGGTGATCAAAACAAAATAAAGAAGAATTTGAATCACATCTTCTAAGAATGAAAGCCAATCTTTACCAAAGGAGGAAATTGAATTTAACTTTACAGCCGAAATCCAAACACAAAAATGGATTGAATATCAACAAAAAAAGGGGACTAACAGTGTCACCTTGAGGTATTTAGCAGAACCTTCATTTGAAATTAGCTGGAAATGACAAACATTTTAGGAACGGATGATCCAGAGCCATATAATAATTATAACCAGCATGCTTGGATTCAGCTTGAAATTGAGTAGAAATAGAAAGGTCTTCTTGTTCCAAGAATTATCAGATGCTCTTTGATTACTGTAAGTCAGTCTAGATTGTCCAAACAATCTTGGATTCTTTGAACTAAAATTGACCTTAAAATGCACAGAGACTTATATTTTCTTCATATATTGTACTTTATTTAAGTGGTAACAAGGAAGAACCTTCTACTTTATTAAAAAAAAAAAAGGAAGTACCTCTCATTATTGGTTTAAAACAAGTACGAAAAAATTTCTCTAACGTTAAAAGCAAACAGGACATTCCAGAACGCAGATAGAAAACAAGCATATGTACATGCAGTTCACACGTTTGGGAAATTCTTTTCTTTAGGCAAAGTCCTAGTGTAAGAGTGACGCACCTCCATCCCATGGAGTATCATCAGGACTGCAATTCAGATAAAGTCAATCAGAAGTGTGGAGGTAGACATACAGAAAATGAGAGGGAAAAAAGAAATGCGACTAACTAAGTATGCCGAGAGGGAAGGCTGCATCTGCATCGCAACTTACCCGAAAATCACAGCATTCCAAAGCATTATATTGTTATCTTGCGGAGCACCACTTATCCCAGCAGGTGGGTCTTGCTGCAACCTCTTAAAATCCCTCATCAATCTCTTCCTTGAAGGAGTTGACATGGTTCACAACCTATTGACGCCAGCGATTTACTTCATAAGTCATCCATGATTCATTAATTGTACAAACCACCGCGTACTTTACGTCAGTCCAAAACATGAAGGCAAACATCTTTAGTAACATTAGGAGATATCCACCTAAAAGGTACATCTCAACTTACAGACTAAAATAACACTCAGTCTTGCTTGACCGTTGGGTATCCCATTATAAATTCATCAAGAAATGGTAAGAATTCATATTTCCACATCCATTTAGATGATATGCACGATTTTAATGAATCGACCAAACATTTTACCTACTAACCTTTCTACAACTCCAAAAGAGGAAAGAAATTGTTGAATCTAAAAATCTTAAAGAAAAACTGTAGAATCCAAAACTCGTAACTTTTATCTCCACTTAGCTTAATCACATCATCAAGCGTTAACCATAAATTTCAACAGACCGACTGGTTATCTATGACGCAAACATGTCACACACATTCAAGTATCCCCACAGTACAAGAAAAGGTTGGAGTCTTACAACATCTACTAGACCAAGAGACCGGGGAAAAAAAAAACAGATCCTTAAAAATTCTGACCAGATCTAAACAAAAGCAAAAAAAGCATCTCATGAACCGCGATGGAGAAATTGAATCAAACCTGAGACCCCCAACCAAGTAACGTCAGAGAGAATGTGTACAGAGAGGAGTGGAACTAGGGTTTTGAGGCGAGCTTCGGTTGAACTAGAGAAACAGAATCGAATTGACGAATCAAGCTAAAGAGGTAAACAAAAAGAAAAGAGAGAATCTCTTCTATTACTGTAGAATAGAGGAGAATGATTGACATATGGCTTACGTGAAGGTAGATATTTATAGACATTTGCAACGGTGATTTTTTTTTTTTTTTGGGTATAAAGGGAAAGATAATAAACTGGTTACAAAATAAGTACGAAGAAACAGATCTCCGACGTATCTTCTAAAATGATACGGTGACACCATAAAGGTGGATAATCAAAATAAGTGACACCGAAGTCAGGTCAGACGACTTGGGTGGGGAGTCAGTCCGCGCATCGATTACTCTCTCGGTACACGTGGCAATGAACGATAGACCAGTTCTGAGAGAACAGTTCTAAGATACCCGTGACTAGAGGGTTAAGCATCTGGGAACGGGCGTCCGAAGATGAGAGTAGCTAGTACACCGCGAGTGAGTCCACCTCCAGCTCAATCCGGCGGAAACCTAATCGCCAATTTTTTAAAAATATTAATTTACAAAAATTAAATATTAATTAATAAACTGATCATTTTTTAACAACAAAAATTATTAAAATAAATTGAACTAGAAAATTAAAAATCGAACTAAAAAATTATATGGTTCAAGATTTTTAGGGTTAAACCGATCAAGTTGGTTGAATTTAAACAATAAGATATCCCCTAAAATAATATTTTGAGTTGGTATAAAATCCTTTAGCTTTTAATGATGTACCAAATATTAAAAATTTAAAATCTCAGCTTTATTCTCCTTTATTGTTGGAAAGATTTTGCATTTGTTTAGGCTTGAATAAGAGTATTAAAAAATGAACGAGCTATTCTATTAATTTTTATGCGAGAAACTTGTTATTTGTGATATGCAAGATAACATAACTTTTCGGAATCAAGATTCTCTTGCATAGTTAACGACAAGAATGGGCATATGCATGGAGGATTTGGAGCTTACATTACTCATTACATGCAGCCTCAGCCTCAGCCTCAGCCTCAGCTAGGGGTGAGCATTTGGGTAATTCGGGCCGAAATTTCACTGTTCGGGTCCGGCCCGAATTACCCGAAATTTTTTTCATCTTACCCGGCCCGAACCCGAACTTTTTCTAACCCGAGCTTACCCGAC
>JAOQMQ010000007.1:16165307-16187442 GCA_027563845.1 Erythroxylum subrotundum
GAAGTTTTTTGAAGTTACCCGACCCCGGCCCGAACATAATTCGGGTAAAACCCGAATTACCCGAATTACCCAAAATTTAAAAATTTGTTACCCGAATTAATTCGGGCCGGGCCGGGTAATCGGGCCGGCCCGAACAATGCTCACCCCTAGCCTCAGCCTCCAACTTCATCATTCGATCGTGCTTATCCGTATATTCCACGCAATGAGTCCTGTCATTTTGTACAAATATCACCGATAGAAGACACTGGTTATTGTGCGAATAGCGAATAAAAGTTTAATAATTGTATTTAAAATAATTTATACAATAAAGTTGCATATGAATCAAAATGGTTTATGACATAACTTTAATTATAAAATATATTATTAAAGTGCTCTAAAAATAGTCTATACAATAAAGTTGTATATAAAAAATATTTAATAATTTTTACATCAAATTTGGAATAGTTTATAAGACAATCTATTACTAGATTACCTTGAAAAAATAACTAATGAATCGAAAGCTCTTCTTCAAAGACATGTAATGTTGCTACTTTCAAGGCTCACGGATTGATCTCACGCAAGATTCCAAGTTCCCAACTTGAAAATTGAATGTGTAAAACCAGCTAATAATAAGTCGCAAGATGATTATTGATTATAATAATGAAAAATAAGTTGTTTAAATAATTCTCCGTTGCAGGTTTGTAATGTGTGATGTCGAACTCGTTTGGTAAATAGTTTATTAGTTGTTTTTTAGCTGATTCACCCATTTTTAGAGGTTTGACTATATTAAAAAATTGTTTTGTTGTTTAGTTATGAGCTGGTTAGGTTGGGTGATTCAACCTAACCAGCTGTTTTGTGAAAAGCTCTAGAAGATGAGCTTTTGGATCAAATAGCTAATTCAGCTATTTGGCAATAACTATTTTGCCCTCAATTTACAAGTGTTGCTCGGTTTACTACATAAAGTGACAATAGGGATGGATTATTATAGTTTATAACACTCAATTCTGTTTTTTTTTTTTAACTTATAAGTTACACTTGTAAATAATGATAGCATTATTATAGTATTAGTAATATATTCAAAATTATTTATCTTTTATCATAAAAATAATATTTTTAAAAACCTTAAAACTCATAATAAAGGAGATAAATAATCTACATAACAATTTTTTTTTCTCTTCACCTATCGCTGTGAAGTTTTTCCCACCTTTGCTCGCTGCAAGATCTAACTTCTAAAGTTTCTCACAGAATTCCTAATAATTAAGAATAGATGGGTAACAGAATACTAGAACCAAATATACTATTAGAGTTATAAACTTAGTTTTTATAGAGTTAAATATCTAAAATCTAAATTCTTATAAGAATATTCATCGAAATACTAAAATATATAATATTCATATTCTTATAATTTTTTTAAAAGTCATGTCCTCATAAGTCATTTTACACATAAACAGTTAATACTAAACAGCTAATTTTACCAAATATCTCTAACAAACAGCTAATGCAATCCGCTGGTCAAATCAGTTGATAAAATCAAATATCAGCTAACAGCTAAATGCAATCAGCTGATTGCCAAACAGGTTTGTTGTGTTCCTATCTATATCCATCAAGAATCTATCACTTGACTAAGTAGATAAATGTTTTGACAACAAAAGTAGAACCAAAGTTATAAGGTGGTTAGGGTGTCTTGTCATAAGTTTATCCCTCACATATTTACTCTAAAACAGGCTCTTACTTTAGATGGATTGCTAGTCCAAGGTAATTAAGGGGATCTTCTATTAGTAAAAAATGCAAGATCGAATCTAAACGCAACATAATGAATCTAAAATTTCCATAGAATCAACTTTAACAAAATTTAATTTAGAATATAAAACAAGAAATTGACAAAGTTATATTAACCTGTTTCGATTTCCTGTTATAATTTCTTGTCGCCTTGAATCCGTCAATCCACGAGTCGTTCAATCGTCCGACCTCTAATGGTATCTATAAATTTATTCAGAGAAAACTCAAATATAATTTGAGAAGAAAAATGTAAGAAGTGCTAATTCCAAATTTTCTATTTTTTTCCTTTTATAAGAAAATTCTTATTTTTCACGTTCTTGGATTTTATTAAAATTACAACTAAAGTCAAACTTTAGTCATAATTACAAATTAATCCTTATAAGATCAAATATCACATATTAATTCTTAAAATTTTTAAAACTTCTCAATTAAGTCCAACTTAATACAAATTTCACTTTCTCCTTTATAGACCTTTTATGTGTGACCCATTAGGTTTCTAATATGTTGACATGATTATAAATTATAATTTTAATTCATAATTAGAATCAGAAAAATTAAATCTCATTTTAATTTATCTTTAATTCCCTAATTAAACAACTTATAATCATAGATCATGATTGACGTCTAGCAACATGTCATGATCACTCAAATATTAGGAATGTCAAAATGGTTTGACTTAACCTGTCTACGCATGGCTATAATGTATAAATTAATCCTTGTTTCATCTAATGTTCCAATTAGAATTAAAGTATAGAATTCGTGTCTACTCTAAATAATCCAATCATGTTCGTTCTTGCTAATTATTAAATAACTTATAATTGATATTTGAAAACAACTTTTTCAAATGTCAATTTACTCTGGTCAGAGATTCTCAAAATCATTACTAATCAATAACACCAGAACATTCTCCCTAATTACTTTAGGACAACGAAATCTTTATTGATTTACTCAACTATCTCCACATAGTTCATATGATATCTAATAACTACCAAATTGAACTACTCCAAGAATAGAACATAAGTACCATCAAAACATAGTAATTCCTACATGAGATAACTTTGATAATCTCAAGTCTAAGGATCAATTATACAACCATCATAATGAGATAATCCTCAGACACACAAGTAATATTCCATTCGGGATTCTCATAATTGGTTCAATTTAGTGAACTTATTCTCTAATAAGCATCCACATGTTTATTTAAGTATCACCACACTTTAATATATGAAATCGATTACTTTTTTCATAAGAAAGAAACAAACATGTGCTAGTCTAACCATTTCATCAATATCCCGTCTTGATGAAACTATGACTAGGAACATTTTAGGAATAATACAAAATACAATTCGAATATCATAATTATAATCACATTATAATTTCTAATTTCATAACAATTATTTCAGGGATTTTATCTTTATAATTAATAATTAAATAATTAACAAATACACAAAACCTCAGGTTGTGTCAATACATATCCTTTTACAAATTTCCATTGAGAAATGTTGTTTTGACATCCATTTGCCAAATTTCAAATCATGGTATGCAACTATAGCTAATAAAATCCTTATGGATTTAAGCATTGTTACTGGCAAAAAAGTTTCATCAAAATCAACTTCTTGTTTTTTTCTGTAACCTTTTGCTACCAACTTTGCTTTGTACTTATGTACATTTCCATCCATGTTAGTTTTTCTCTTAAAAATCCATTTGCACCCAATAGGTACTATACCTTCAGGTGCATCCACCAAAGTCCATACTTAGTTAGTGTATATGGATTCTATTATGGATTTCGTGGCTTCTTGCCATTTTAAAGAATCGATCTCTGACATTGCTTCCTTAAAATCAGTAGGTTTGTCATTCATAAGTGAAGCATCATCACTTCCTTTTTCAACATATAGATCTAATCTATCAAGAGAATGACATACCCTTCCAAACCGTCACGGACTATATGTTTCATGAACCATTGGTTGTACATTTAATGTATCAACTTGTGGTTCTTGTTCCATTTGGATGTGTGTTTGTGGTTCTAGAACTTCTCTAAGTTCCGCATCACTCCTACTACTTTGTTTGAGAATAAATTCACTTTCTAATAATATAACATGTCTTGAGGCAAGCACCTTTTGATCAAGAGGAAGATAAAATTGATATCCAAAACTTTCTTTTGGATACCCCACAAACATGCATTTATCTGATTTAGCTTCAAGCTTATCAGACATTGCACACATCCCCAAATCTTTAAGCGTGGCAACATTGGTCTTTTACTAGTCCATATCTCATAGGAGTCTTGTCAATCGATTTGGACGGAACTCTGTTTAATAGGTAAGTAGCAGTTTTAAAAGCATATCCTCAAAATGAAACTGGAAGAACTGCATAACTCATCATGGAACGTACCATATCTAATAAAGTACGGTTTATCCTTTCAGAAACCCCATTATGTTGTGGAGTCCATTGTGAGAGAATTCCATTCTCTTTTAAGTAACTAAGAAACTCATAGTCCAAGTACTGGCTACCTCAATCAGATCTAAGTGTCTTAATACTCTTATCAGTTTGTTTCTCTACTTCAAGTCTAAATTCCTTGAACTTTTCAAATGCTTCAGACTTGTATTTCATTAAATACATATAACCATATCTAGAATGGTCATATGTGAATGTTATGAAATATGAAATTCCACCTCTAGCTTGAGTAGACATAGGGCCACATTCATCTGAATGTATAAGCTCTAACAACTCATTAGTACATTGTCCCTTTCCACTAAAGGAAAGTTTGGTCATTTTACCCATTAAACAAGATTCACAAGTTTCATATGATTCATAATCGAAAGGATCTAAATATCCTTCTTTATGTAACTTAGTGATTATTGTTTCATTAACATGACCTAACCTACAATGCCATAAATAAGAAAGATTTTGGTCACTTAATCTCCTTTTCTTGCTATTTATTTGTAGAATTGGTCTTTCAAAAACTAATTCATACAAACCATTTGTAAGTATACCAGATCTATAAAAAACATCATCTTTAGAAAAAGAACAACTATTATTCTTAATATTTAAGACAAATCCATTCACGTCCAAACATGGAATAGAAATAATGTTTCTTGTAATGACAGGAACATAATAACAATTATTTAGTTCAAATATAAGACCAGAAGGCAAAGCTAAACTACAAGTTCCAATAGGTAATGTAGCAACTCTTGCTCCATTACTGACTTGTAAGTCCACTTCGCCTTTTCTCAACACTCTACTGTCTGTCAGTACCTACATATTGTTACAAATGTGAGAACCACATCCGGTATCTAATACCCAAGATTGTGAAATAGAAGTAGAAAGATTGATTTCAATCATAAACAAACCTGAAGTTGAAGCTAAGCTTAACTTCTTTTCCTTCAAGCTAGCAAGATAAGCTTTGCAGTTCCTCTTCCAATGTCCAGCTATGCCATAATGGAAATAGATGCCCTTGTCATTCTTCTTCTTGACACCGTCTGTTGGCTTTGCTACTTTAGTAGAAGCCTTCTGGTTCTTGTTCTTGTTCTTCTTCTTAAGGCTCTTACCCTTATTCTTGGAAGAAGAAGAGCCAACAACAAGAACAAAACTGGATTCCTTCTTAAGGCATCCCTCAGCGGTCTTGAGCATGTTGAGTAATTCAGCCAATGACATTTCCTTTTTGTTCATATGGAAGTTCATAATAAATTGTGAAAAACTCGGGGTAAAAGACTGGAGCACTAAATCAATGCTCAACTCGAGGTTCAGGCCATACCTTAATTGCCCTAATTTTTCAATGTAGCCAATTATCTGTAGAACATGAAGTTCCACTGATGATCCAAGAGCCATCCGACATTGAAACAGAGCTCTCACAGTCTCAAGCCTCTCCACCCGACTCTATGCACCAAACAACTCTCGAATGTGCTGGAACATTTCCCTTGCATTCATATTTTCTTGTTGCCTCTAAAGCTCAAGAGACATACTGGCTAACATCACACATGTCACTTGCTCATTTTCATCAATATGACTTTGATAATATTCCCAATCTTTATTGGCAACATCTTGCGCAGGTTCAGGTGGAAGCTCAGTGTCAAGAATGTACAATTTTTTTCTTGCCTTAGAAGAATTTTAAGGTTACGCAACCAGTCTGAAAAGTTTAGTCCAGTCAATTTGTTTGCATCCATGATGCTCCTCAGGGACAAGTTCGTACTCATTTTCAAAAACTAAAACATCAAAGAGCGAAAAATTAGTTTATGCCGTAAAACCAAATAAATAAAGACCTTTTTGTTCTAAAAAAATATTTAGTTACTCTCACTATTTTAAACAAATTAATAGCCCTCACTATTAATTCGAGAAATTATCACATAATTTTCTAGTAGACTAGGATCTCATTTTAATTTAATTGATCTTGAGTTTGCTCAACAAACCAACTAAATTAAAATTAAGTAGATAACATTTTATCTATCACATCCTATGTGATTCCTAGATCTGTTAGGAGACAACTTTTTGCCAAAAAATATATCTAATAATCAATTCCTAACCTTGCCTCTAAATTAATATGATCATAAGTTTACTCATCCAAATCATATAAATTTAATTAAGTAAAACCCATCGTTATAAGACTAAACATGTTCGAGTTAAAGCGGCCTTAAGTTTACTCAATAAGCCTAACAATAAACAAAACTCTGATTTTACTTAAAATTTTAATGAGAGATTTAAAATAAGGTCTCATTCTAAATAATATAATCTCATTATATTAATATATTTGACATAATGTAATTATGCAAAATAAATTGAGCACTATGATTCTTTAAAAAAAATGAATTGATAATTAATTTAATTTAATTAATCAACTCTTGAAAAATTAAATTAAATTAAAAATGGACAGGAGGTGTTGTCTCCTGGCCTGTGGGGCACGCGCGTCAGGAGACGATATCTCCTGGCCTGTTGCACGCGCCCCTTCTTCTCCAAAAACCTTTGTGTTTTTTTTTTTCGTTTTCTTTTGTTTTCTAGTCTACTCTCTACTTTGTCTGGCCTGTCCTTGCTCTGCCTTCAATCTACCATCTCCAGAGGTGTGAATAAAATAAGATTTATACACACAAATCTCTAGAGAGAGAACTCTCTGTGAAGAGAGAAAACACCATGGCCATAGGTGGTGGTTCTCCAACCGCCGGTGGCTACACCTGCCGCCAGTTGTCTCTATTTCGACAATCTGTAAGCCCAATTAATCTCATTAACCAAACATACATCAACAACCATTAAGCATTCGAAGGTGAATAAATATGCATTGAATGAACGGTAACAACAAAACCAGAAAATCGAACACAAATGTAACCCATTTAAAACTAGAATTTAATGGCCACCTAAAACCTTTTTTTTTTTTCCAGTTATGCGTACGTTATGCATTGAAAACCAGAAAACAACGTATACTTGACTTTATGGAGACCATCTGAAACATTTTTTTTTTTTGTGCTCCAGGTATCCACCGACGGAATTAGTGACTAATCTCTTTGCTGCGGGAACATCTCTAACATGGGAGGGCTACAGCTAACCCAGGAGTTTGCTGCATTCCCAAGGGTGAGAATCAAAGCTCCAACCACTTGGTTATCCGAAACATTATTACAATTATGCAAAAGAATCTCTTTAGTTTTTCAAGAAACATCGAACAAGTGAAAAAGGAATGCAACAAAGATCAAAATAAAAAATATTTCTAGAAATACTTGAATCATATTCCACATTTCCAGAAAACGATGTAACTATTTTACATCTTGTCCAAAAATAATTAACGTAACGTAAAGTAGCTATCAACTAAGTTATACAACATGTCCTTCCATCCAGAAACACTTTCTAGATGAACAAGAACAAGAACAAAATATTTTCCAGAAAAATAAAACATTCCAATTTCATTTCCAAAGAGTAAACGAAGGCATTCCCGAAAATTTCAAGCAACAGACTAAAGACAAATTTATGGAACATTTCCATAACATGCAGAAAAATATTTAAACACAAAGAGCATGAACAATATTTTTAGAACAATGTCAGAAATTAATACAACAAATTGCAAGTATCAGCAACACTTATCGATGCAGTAATCATGTAGAACCATTTCATAACATACCATAAAAGCTTTCCAAAAATCACATTTTCAGATCACCAAACCAAAATGTCAAAACAGTTTTAACGTATAAATATGCAACTTATGCATATTAAGATCAAATCAAAATTTTAATCAATCTTATGAATAAAAAATAAATCTGTTAAAGTTGGTTCTGATACCACTATTAGTAAAAAAACACAAGATCGAATCTAAACGCAACTGAATGAATTTAAAATTTCCATAGAATCAACTTTAACAAAATTTAATTTGAAACATAAAATAAGAAATTGACAAAGTTATACTAATCTGTTTCGATTTCTTGTTATAGTTTTCTGTTTCCTTGAATCCGTCAATCTACAAGCCGTTCAATTATCCGGCCTCTAATGGTATCCACAAATCTATTCAGAGAAAAGTTAATTCTAATTTGAGAGGAAAAATGTAAGAAGTGCTAGCTTCAGATTTTCTAATTTTTTCTTTTATAAGAAAAATCTTATTTTTCATGTTTTTGGATTTTATTAAAATTACAACTAAAGTCAAACTTTAGTCATAATTACGAATTAATCCTTATAAGATCAAATATCACATATTGATCCTTAAAGTTTTAAAATTTCTCATTAGGTTCACTTAATACAAAATTCACTTTCTCCTTTATAGACCTTTTATGTGTGACCCATTAGGTTCTTAATATGTTAGCCATGATTATAAACTATAATTCTAATTCATAATTAGAATTAAATAAATTAAAACTCCTTTTAATTTATCTTCAAATTTCTTAATTAAACAATTTATAATCATAGATCATGATTGACGTCTAGCAACATGTCGTGACCATCTAAATATTAGAAATGTCAAAATGGTTTGACTTAATTTGTTTATGCATGGTTATAATGTATAAATTAATTATTTCGTCATCTAGTGTTCCAATTGAAATTAGAGTATGGAATTTGCGTCTACTCTAAATAATCCAATCATGTTCGTTCTTGCTAATTAGTAAATGATTTATAATTGATATTTGAAAACAACTTTTCCAAATTTTAATTAACCCTAGCCAGAAATTCCTAAAATCCTTACTAATCAAGAACAACAGAATATTCTCCCTAATTACTTTAGGACAACGAATTCTTTATTGATTTACTTAACTATCTCCACATAGTTCATACTATATCCAATAACTACCGAATTGAACTAATCCAAGAATAAAATATAACTAGCATCAAAACATAGTAATTCCTACATGAAATAACTTTGGTAATCTCAAGTCTAGGGATCAATTATACAACCATCATAATGAGATAATCCACAGATGCATAAGTAATATTCCATTCGGGATTCTCCTAATCGGTCAGTCCAGTGAATTTATTCTCTAATAAGCACCCACATGTTTTTTTAAGTATCTCCACATTTTAATCTATGAGATTGGTTACTTTCTTTATAAGAAACAAACAAATATTTATTCAAAAAAACAAGAAACAAACAAACATCTGTTAGTTTAATCATTTCATCAATACCCCGTCTTGATGAAACTATGACTAGAAATATTTTAGGAATAATACAAAATGCAATTCGAATATCATAATTATAATCACATTATAATTTCTAATTGCATAACAATTATTCTAGGGATTTTTATCTTTATAATCAATAAGTAAATAATTAACAAATACACAAAGATAAAGAATGCCTTTTATTGAATAAAAAATTATTATACAAATAAATTTACAACCAAAAATTGGCTACAAGGGGATAAATCAACAATCTTCACTTATATATTTTTATTCTTTCTTTCAATGTTTAAATATTGTTGACGATGCTATTTAATTAACAACATGTAGTGCATTAGTCTTGACTATGTGCAAAGAATACGATTACATATGAGTAATTTTAATTTGTAGGAATTAATGATGGATTACTTAAACATGTTATCGTGTATGATGTCCTTTTTAGATTTATATATGGTGCAATTGTGTTACATTTTCTAAGTTTATATCCTCATCATTTACAAACCGTAAACTTCAATTTACAATTTAAATGACACCATGTACATCTTTAGGTATCAACTTCGTATATATACAACCATTATGCGATAAATAATCACCTTATTGAACATAATCTTTTTGTTAAACAATCCCTTGGTTTGATCATGTAGTATTAAGCATAGGCTAAATATAGAACTACATAAACAAAAACGAATTAGAAGTACATATACAATAGGTTTCATTAAAATCCATTAAGTGGCTTGATCCCTGTTATCTCCAGAGGATGTAGGTGCACCTTTGGGAGCAGAATAAGGCAATGGAGATGGCAAAAATACCAAGTTTTCTGACTGATGAGGATTGGTTGACGAAGTTGTTTTGTTCAGGTAGCTTGTTGCACATGCATTGACTTTAGATGTTGCTGAATAGCTACTAGCCATCGGAAAGTTCCCACCCCACTTTAACTTTTGTGCAAAGTTGTCTATGCTTCCCTGATTTCCGCTGCCAAGGGCGGCGGTACAACTGTTGCCATCGCTGCTGGTGCCAATGATAGATGTGAGAGCAGCTGCTAAGGCGGATTGGAAGCTTGGATCCGCCGTGATTGCCTTTGTTGCAGCAGTTATAGTGTCCGATAACGACTGTTGTAGAGGTCGAGTTGGGTGGCTTTTTTGGATATAGGACTGATAAACAGTGTTATTATCTGCCACTATTCTTTCGAGGTTCAACGTCCTAAATGGGTTTCTTTGGTAAGGTTGAGAACCACAATTGTAGCCAAAGAACATGTTGCTCAAAGGCATTGTTGCATTGGATTCAGAAGAACTGAAGTTGAGACTTGTGGAAGAAAATTGTGATAGTGGAGAGTAAGTTGAAGAAAACCTTGTGAAAGGAGACGAAGAGGATGGGGTTGAGGTTAAGTCAAGAGTGATCGTTTGGTGGGACGAAGAAGAAGAGAGGGAAGGGTTGCTTTGTATGTAGAAAGGCTTCAGCTTTGAATCATCGGATAGATAGAATTTTAGTCCATGAAGATCAACTAAGTTTTTGGTGTTGATGCTGGTTGATGACAATGAGTTGGGTCCAGAGGAAGATGACGAGCCAGATAAAAGCATGGAAGCAGCTGCAGAGGTTGTGGAAGCCATAGCCGTAGCTGAAACTGGAAGTGGATGGTTGTGTGTTCCTTCGTAGGTAGTGATTAAGATGGACATATCCTCAGCACATCTTTGCACCTGATTAGATTTCCCAAAGAAAGAACTTGTAAAAATGCAATAAATGGCATAAAAAGAACCAATAATGCACGAGATCACTACTTCAAGCATGAAGGTACATAGTAGCATTTAAAAGAATGAATGGTGATTGTTAGTACCTGTTTTAGCATTTAAAAGAATGAATGGTGATTGTCAGTACCTGTTTTAGCATTTAAAAGAATGAATGGTGATTGTCATTACCTGTTTCCTCACTGGACATGTTGGTCCTACAGTACAGCGATAGTAAGCTCGAGGGCATGGGTTTCCTTTTGCAATCTTCTGACCATATTTCCTCCATTGGCAGCCATCATTCATCTGTATACATTATCAAAAAAAAGGACGTCAAGTAATAACAAAGTTGTATTCTTATCACTGAATAGACTAGTTGTATAAGAAAAGACTAACAGTTGGAGTATCGCATCTAGCTTTCAAAGAAACTCTAACTTTCTTGACAGGGCTTTGTTGAAGGACTTCATCGTCTCCACTTCGAGCTGTCTTTGGAGCCTTGTTCGGCATTCGGGTCTCTTCAGACTCTTCGTTAGGTTCTTCAATGCTGTTCACCGGACTTCGCTTTTCATCACTAATTGTATCTGATTCAAATTTGCAGTCTAGTCCAAGAGACAGGCCTTTTTTGGTAACTTGATCATCATGTTTCCCTCTGCTAGAAGGTTTAGCATTATTCTTGGCATCACTTGGAAAACCTAAGGTGAGTGAAACAAGCTCGGTCTCTTGATCATCAGTTTCTTGATGATTATTTTTTGTTTCAGTGGCTTCTTCTTGCTGAGCAATATCATAGAATTGCATTTGCAGAGTTTGGTAGTCCTTCATTATTTGATTTAAATAAGTTTTTAGTCTTTGGTTTTCTTCTCTCACCTCACCCATTTCAGCTCTAGCACATTCAAGCTTCATGTCCTGCATTGCATATCATCAAGAGTCATTTATACAAAATCGAGTATTTTACTCATTAATTATTCAACAAAAGACAATGTTCATACCTTTAATGGTATTATCAACTCAATATAAATTATTACTAAAATTATCATTAATTTATACCAAAAATTTAATTTGGAGAATATTTATCAAAATTTGTCTCGTTATAATATAATTTGATATGAAAATAGTTTTTATTTATTTGAGGTGAGAAAAAAGGAAAATATTAACCAAAGAATGATTATAAACATAACGAAATAATTAGTATAAATTTTAAAAACCCTTAAGCCTATTATTTTTTTAAAACTTTTAATTATTAGAATCTAACTTGTCATTTAAAATAATTTAATATGAAATACAAACTATATTATAAGAGTAGAAAAACTCCATATGCTAGTAAATCCAATTTTTATATTAAAGTAAAGACTAATTAGGTGGTCATTTTTATCAATTTATTTTATAAAAATAAGATTCTTTTATTAGTATTGATCAACAATTGCGATCAAATGATAATAATTAAATCTTTTCTTTCATTAAAATATCTATATAATGAAGAAAAGCTTAAAATCCTCTGTTAAAATATTTTTAGTAGAATCTTCTAATATTTTTTAATTCTGCTAAAAATTAACTACTCTGATGCACAATCCTTTCCTTCCCTAAAAAAAATGTTGGATAATGTATTAGGTATAATCTTATATATGCACAGCCTTACATCGGGATGTGTGCATCCACCGTGCTTAAGTGGAACAAGTCTTGTATAGGGTAAGACATTGAATCAGTTCGTATAAACCATTCAAGACAACAGCCAAGAAAATCAAGAGGGACATGCTGTTTTTCATTTTTCTTCATATGGATCGATCTCAATTCCTACATGCTTCTGACATGTATTAAAACAAAGGAAACGCTTCTAACCTGTTCCTTCTGGCTTGAAGAAGGTTCGTTTGAATCAGGTCCCATACTCGCCCTATCCTCCGGATCAGGTTTAGCAGCTAGCTGTTCAGGGATCAGCATTAGAGGGCTCAAGAAAAAAGATAACAAACCCAAAAAGGAAGGAGCTACTTAAGTTTTTTCAGGTAATTAGGGCCTTGCACAAGATGCAGGGAAAAAGGTCAAAGGGCCAGTTAGGTCAAAACAAAAAATGAAAGAACCCAAGCAAATAGCTATGTATATATAACCTCGCGAGGCAAGTTGCAGCGTCTTAAAAGTCATAGTTTCTCTGTGATCACGGTCAAGAATATCATACAAATCAAAATTTTGGACGAGACAAAAACTTGAACTGTAATACGTTTAAGTCAATTAAAACGACTTTGGGACCACCAAAATTGCCAATTTCATGACTATTCAAGTTGTCTGGGTCTTTTCTTTGCCTTCCAGATCCAACTTGTCAGTCTTTTGGATTACTCAAAATATCTGCAGATATTCATGGTGATTAATTACAGTGTCTCAAAAATCATATATATAGGTCAATGTTTAGATGTCATCTTTTGTCAATTATACAATCCGCTTACTTTTCCTGAAAACGAAATTGGCCTCAGTTTCTACGTAGTACACATCATGCAGGAACATCACATATCGAGATTACTTCTATCTCATGGCCCTTCTTAATCCTATCAATATCTTAAAGTATGCTTTTTTCTGTCAGGATTTTACCTGTTTTGTTATGTTCTTATTCCCGTCTTCTGGAGAAGAGGATTTCAGATTGCTTCCGACCTGAGTTATACATAAAATAAAAAAAAAGAGGAGTAATTCATGATCGATGTTCACTGAAAAAGCGATATTCTCAGTAAAATTTATCATAACATACAGAAAGCTGAAACTTAAGAAATTCCGAAAAAGGGGCAAAGGAGACAACAACAAGCTTTCTTGCTGCTTTTAATCTATGAAGTGGGCAAAATTCTGAAACATTCTGTTATGCATGCATGTGTATCTTAAATCAAAAACTAAACTGATATGAGCTGCTAACTAATACTTCGCAGTAGATGCTATAAGCAGCTTAACTTCGTCCGAGAAAAACCAATAAATTATAATGGTAGGAGAGTATATTACATGCATTTTTATTTCACTAACATGTAATAATCCTTTAGACTTCCTAGAAATCCAAAAGTACCTTCCTGGACAAGAAACCACTGTTCAACTATGCTGATTTCCCGAGGAAGAAGGAGAAGATAGAGAAAGGAGAAGATAAAGGGTTCCAAAATAACCTTATTAGCAATTGTGTCTTCTCTGCAACCACCTTCCTGACCACCATAAGAATCAGCTCCTTTTTCTTCCTTGGCAACTTCTTCAGGACCGGATCTTCCCTCCATATGACCTTTTTTGATGAATTGGTCTCCTATTCTCTTATTTTTCTTGTTTTACCATCTCAAAGAGAACCTTGATGCACTTGTATATATAGAGAGAGCATCCAGTATTTGACCTGTTAAAGTGAAATTCAAAACCCGCATGGGCTTACCTAGGAAGGACATAAGCACCAAACAAAAATGTCAACGCTCAAATCCAATTGCAGTAAAGAAACATCTCTACAACAAATATTTTATGCATACTTTTAGTAATAAACTAAGAACTAGAAGAATTCAACTAAGACCATTATTAAGACAAGTTGTCCATAAAAGAAAAAAGGAGGGGCTGAAGCTAGTCGAGATTCAACGGTCCTACTCATCTTTGAAGTTTCTTAATTAGAAAGTCAGGTTCATTATATGGTCAATCTTTTGGCTCTTTTATCCGTTTGTAAGACTGAGTTGCTTTTTACTTTTTTCTTCTTCAAGCTGATTAGGAGTAGGGTTTTATAGTGATTACCGTTTGGGTCGTTGCTAAATATTGGGAAATATATGTTTTAGACATTTAACATAAGGTTATTATTTATTTTAATTTTAATTTTTATTTTTATTCACTCTATATTATTATGAATAATGTTTTAGACATTTATCTTAAAAGTTATTATCTATTTTAAGATTAACAAAAATTCTAATTGACGTTAACATAATTTTTATTAGACATATAACTACAATAATGTGCGCATTTAAATTTAAATATTAAATAAAAAGTTTTATTAACGAAAGTCTAAAATGTAGCGATTATCAAAATTCAAATATTGAATTATAAGATTTAATAATTCAAGAAATATAATAAGAAATAACATCTTGAAAAAAAAATTATATTATGGTTGCTAATTAAGATTATGATCTTATTTGAAATATGGTCATTTGCATCAATTTGACTTAACTCGTTGAGCCGAAGTTTCAATTAATTATACAATATTTGAACGCCGTTGCATTTCATTAGTTTAGTTTCAATTAGTGGATAGCTAATTAGGAATATGTTTGAAGCTTTTGGAAGCTGCACATGCCAAGATGATGATCAATGTCTTGATTATATATATTAGTGAAGAGCCATTTGACTCTCCCCCTTCAAGTTTATGTTCAATTTATATGTTCTAATGAGCAAAATCAAATAAATTTTCTTTTTTCTTTTCAAAATCCTGGTTGGAAAGACTTGGAAATTCCGAGAAAAAGATACAACAGACTGCAAAATTTCCTAATACAATTGATGATACAGACAACATATTAAAGGTACTGATATGGTGATCGTAAGTAGAAAAAAAGACTTGCATATATAGTTAATGTATATGTGATTTGTTTGCACTCTAATAGCAAATCTAGCTAGATTTTGAAATTTACGTCAGCCATATTTTGTACCTAGCAAGTATAGTTAATCATGATTATGTAAACTTTTGATTAAGAGAACAATTTCTGTGTAAAGTGTAAACTCCAAATGCAAAAGAAGGAATTTGAGAGGAGATTTATGTAAAGAAGAATTTTGCAATCTTTGACAAAGATGTATACAAATTTATTAACTTTGCAAATTGTTTTTCAAAAGAGTTTTGGGTTCTTGTAAAATGGCTTTTCTCTTTATATTGTTCAAGAAAGGACAATTTTTTATAACTTATATGTTCTATAATTTTTTAATTAAAAAATTTGTCTTTCATTTATATGTTTTTTCCTTCCTTTTTTCTTTATATTATGTATTTATATTTGACTTATTAGTTTCTTCAAATGAAAAATTAAATACAAATTTTAATGATATCCGATGACGAAGAAAAGTTTGAAATTTTCCCTAACGATGAAGCTACACAATTAGTAAAAAAAAGCTAGTACTTATTAGACAAATACATATCTCTTAAGTATTTTAGGTTAAGCTAATCAAAATTAGCTTAATAAGTAACAATTTTATAAAAATAAATAAAGAAGTAAAGGTGCGCAGGACTCATCTGAACTTAGATTTCATTATGATTCAATTAAATTGAGTTAACAGATATGAACATTAATGATTAGTTTAGTTTTAATTTTATTTAATGATTGATGTATGATTTGAATGTATAGACCTTATGTATGACTTTAACATGAATTGAATTTGAGATAAACTTGTCAATTAGTTTAATACTTCATATGTAATAAAAAACGAGCATAAATAAATTCACTTGCTGACTTTACCTAAATAGAAGGTCCAAGTTAAGAGAACAAGCCTTTTATGCTCCATAAAAATTCTAAGTATATTTTTAATTTATTTTTATATGGTCTATTAAGTGCTTTGTGAGTAGAAACTTGGTACTTAAATATGTTCACTTTATAAACAAGGTTAAAGCCTTTGAATAGAGTTGATTCTTGAAGGATTGTTGAATTAGGTTGAACTAAATTATTAGTATAAGTATTTAGAGATTTAGATAGTTGATGAATAATGTAGTTAGGCACTTAGATGAATTTGTTAAATTTTTTGACTTGATTGGGTTGATAGTAATTGAGATTAGTTTGCTTGAGTACAAGCAAAATTCTAAATGTGAGGAGATTTGATACGAATGAAAAATACACATATTATCTTAGTATTTTACTATATTTTCTGCCAAATTACCTTAGTTTTGATTGGTTTTATGTCTCTTTTTAGGTATTTATGGAAGAAGTTGGTTGATGAATGACATAGCTAAGAATGAAAGAGATTGTAAAGTAAAATATGAAGAAAATAGCATACTTTGACTAAGCATAGTCTGGCACACAATCATGTGCTACATGTCTTTCTTGGATACGAAATACTTAGATATACAATCTAACACACGAGCTAAATGGAGGACATGTGGTGAAAGGAAGAGTTACAAAAGGTTATATATATAGATTACAAAACAGTTATACCTTATCTTGTATCCAATTTTAAAGACCTGAGAAATGGAATTATATGAACCCTTATCTCTCCTTAGAATTTAGAAAAAAAGTTGCACAACTCAAAATATGGCCATGCCCTAGGTCGAAGGCAAACATAATTGATAAAAATAAGTAGAAATTAGGGTTTTGTTTTGTTTTTTTTTTTCACTTTTCTTTCTCCCTTTTAAATCTTGTAAGATTGAGAGACTAATTGGTCTTCAAAATTTCTCTTAATAATATGGTATAGAAAGAAGGTAACAATTTGAATTAGGCAATAAGTAAAGAGGCCTTTCTAGCAAATTAAATCTCACAACAAGAATTTTATTTATTCTCATTGACCTCTGGGCATCTCTAATGTCCTTGCGTACAAGGTGAAGTAAGCAAAGTTGAATATGCCAGCTTGATAGTCATTCATTTGGTGGGAGTTCATTTCAGTCCTTGCTGGAATGTCTCAACTCGACTAATTTTTCATTGTCTGGTACAGTGTAGATAACACCGCCTGCTAATTAAGGGATGTTGTATGACTTTTGTCAATCCCATTTCTTAAGAACATAAATCCAGGTAAAAGCATTCTCAATTTTTTACACATTTTTTTTCCAACTACAATTAACATTGAAGATTGTTATTGCGTACTCTAGTGGTCATGGAAAAAAAAAAAAAAAAAAAAAACAGAAGATGCGTGAGATGATGAGAGTAAGTAAGATATTTAATAATTGAAACACTTGTATTATATTAATTATTATGAACTAGCTATTGAAAAAATGTTATATAAATTTGTTTAATTAATTATAAAATTGTAAGAACACCCATAGCTAGATTTTAATTACAAATAAGTCCTTAAAATATAGTAAATCACATGAACCCTTGACATTATAGCTAGAATGACAGAACTTTAAAGTAAAATGACTAAGAATCAGAATTTTATTAACATTTATAGCAAAGAATAGTTAACGTACTATAAAAATAGAAATTAGGAAAAGGAGTATCAGGTCTCTTTTTTTTTTTTCTTTCCGAAAAGTTCAAAACAAACGTTAAGGGTACGATTGGTAATTAGGAGTCAGAATGCAAATTACATTTCTGAATTTTTTTTCTTTGGTTGTTAGTAATAAATAAGATAAAAATTGATATATTTGAAATAAATTTTAATTAATCCTAAACTTTTATTCCCCATAAAAGTATAACATGGAATTAATTAGATATCAAAAATAACAAATAAAAATAAGTTATTGAAACTCTTTTTTTCTTCTTTTTCTTTGTGTTTCATTTTAACTAAAACTTTTTATTCGTTTCCTATGTTTTTTTTAATTCTTATAAAAAAAATCATACACAATTATTAAAAATTAATAATTTATTGAATCTTTAATTATTTTTAATGAGAACAAAAATTAATTAATTAATAATAATATAAAATATTTTAATTAATTGTTATTTACAAAATCAATCATATAATAATTAGATATAAGTAAAAAAAAATTTAGTACTATTCTTAATATTTAATATCATACAATCTTAGTTTTAATGCTTGCATATCAAACACACAAAATAAGTAATTTTATTCTTATTTTAATTTTCACTTTTCATTCTCATTCTTATTATTTTATTACAATTCCTTCGTTACTGATTACCAAACGAGACCTAAGTGTCTACACAACTTGGTAATGAAAATTGATATTTTGACCTAGGGTTTTGTTTTGTATTATCATATGTAGTAAAGGAGCTTTCCACCATCTTCTGCGATCTAAGATATCATTCAGCAGACATCCATTTAACTTATGGTTTTATTTAATGTACATATGCATTAAATATACATAACTTTATACATACATATATGTAGATATCGTGCTAGCTACTTGCCTAAAGGAAACATGATATCTTTATTTGATAATTGGACTATATGTTTTGAAATTCCCTTACGCTTTATATTTTTCTCATGCTGGCTAGTCATCCATATTTTATTAATTTATTTTGGTGAACGAACTGATAATATTCTTTGAAACAAAGAATGATTTAGTTGCACCAAAAAAAGACCAAGATTTATAACTTATAAGACACGTATAGATCATATACTCCCGCAAATATAGGATAATTAATCAAGTTTTTAATTATCATCACTTACCGATTGTACTACTTCCTTTTTTTTTTTTGTTGCCTACGAGGTGTCCTAGGCGGGTCCCAACTATGGGAAGGTACCTTGAAGCCATCCACATCCAGACTAATCCCTGCTCGAGCGGGGTAGATCCCTTGAGAGAGGCAAAGCTCTGATCCTAAGTTTTAAACGACTGCATACATGAGAGGGGTTCAAACCCACCATTCCTTTAATTAACAATTGTTATATGGATGTAATCAACTTGGGTTTTTTTTTTCTCTCTTTCAAGTTACAATTTAGTTTGTTCTTCCCTTAATTATACAATCCGCTGGGAATTCAATATTTTGCCATACAAGTTACCTTAAAGTTTCTCCTTGCAGATGACGACGTATACTGTATTCAGGAAATTAAATGGAAAAAGATACTCGAATTTATAAAATAATTAAGAAAAAGCTAACCTAATTGACCAAAACATGGAAAAAGAAGAAGGCTACCCGACACCATCAAACTACAGCTTTCTTATTATTTACACCATTAGGTAATCACTGTTGTGGCCTCTTCGTGCGTAAGAATCAGACGGATTCTCTTTTTATATAAGATGACGCTCGGCTCCAAATTAGAGGCTTTGATTTTTTTTTTTTTTGAATAAGGCTTTGATATTATATGTATCTTCTTTTAGATATTGCAATATTATATGACTATGATTATGGAAATCATATATATATGTATCATTGTAAATGTAAATATGTAGCTATATATGCACATGTAATTAAAATTATGTAGCTAACTACATTTACACACATGGAAGTTTAAATTGATTAAAGAAAATTAAGTGTAAACTTTTTTTTTCTTCAACGTAAAATCAGATATGCTCTGCTTAATTTTAAATAAATTAAATATGATACATTTGATACATGTTTTTTTTGCAAGAATAAGTTAGATAAATTCTAAAATAAATTGAATTTTGACTTCTAAATGAATTATAATTTATGAGGTTTTGATGATAAATCAAAGATTGAGTTTGGGGAATAATTATTAATCGAAGTTGACACAATAAATTCTGGTTATTTTTTAAGTTTTACCAATCTATGTAAGTTTTTTTACAATACCCTTTTTGGATATTATTATTTTATTATTTTTCCTAAATTAATATTTGGACCTATTCAACTTGTAAAAATTTATTATCGCAAATTCTTAAAATTTTGAATATAATATATCTTAATTACACTATTTTAAAAAAGATAGTATTTTAGTTCCTCTCTTCATGAATATAGATCTCACGGTCTAACCTATATGGTCCATCTTTCTTCATTCACACTTTCTCGATAAATATTTTTTTTTGGCAGTGTTAGATTTAAGGTTACCACTCGCATTTCTATATTATGATTAAAAGTTTAATTCTGCATAAGTAATGCATATTTAGCAATTCTTTTCTATAGTAATTAAGTTCGGTCCTTTCATAATCTGAAGTTCTGAACTAGTTTCTTCAGTGTTTGTTATCACATATCTAATCATCACTCTTGTCCTTGTACAATGATTAATCACATAATTAACTTTGGAAACTAATTAGTGACTTGGTGAGGTCAAGAAGCTCGCACTAATGTAGTGGTTAGCGATACAGTCATGGGTTGGCAATAGAAAAGGTAGAAAATGTCTTCCTATTCTCAGTGTTGATGCAATATCCTTGTTGGAATAACTGTGACTGCAAGAAATTCTAATTCTGTATTTAGTGATGTCTGACTTATGTCATTGTGCCTGTGGATCTTTTCTTGGTGTCTAGACTAACTACCCACTCGTAAATTTATTATTTTACTTCTCTGGCGTGCCTACAATATCGGATTTCTTTTTAGCTTGTTTAAACTTAGAAAATGATGTTGACGTAGATCAACTTGCAAATAGTATGCTGGCTGCTACATTCACAGGCTATAATATATCTACGGAATACGCATAACTCACCACGGTTAAAAAGAAAAGAATTGAAAGGGATACCTTACGAGCTTGCAGCTACGATCACACAATGCTTGACTAAAAATATATAATGTTGAACCCCAAAGCAAGCGCAGGTGAGTTGGTAAGGAGCTTTCCTGGCTTAAGTGAAGTCGCGGATTCGAACCGCCCTCATATATGCAGCCGTTTAAAACTTGAAGTCAGAGCTTTGCCTCCCATAAGAGACCTACCTAGCTCAAGTGAGAATTAGTCTGAGTGTGAATGACTTAAGGTGTCTTCCTATAGTTGAGACTATCCTAAAACATCTGTGAAAAAAAAAAGAAGAAGATATATAATGTTGGACATAATTGACTCGATCACGAATATCATGTCCAACTCATTTCTTTGTTTTTGTCAATAAGAGTATAATGTAATATGGTTTTGGTAATAAAAACACATTATCTGAATAAGCAATTGTCTTTATCAGTTACATAATTATATCATATTAAATACTTACTTATTTTTGCATGCATACTGAAAAGGAAAATCTTAGAGTTAGTGCCTGTTTAATGTAATATGGTTTTGGTAATAAAAACAGTAAAACACATTATCTGAATAAGCAATTGTCTTTATCAGTTACATAATTATATCATATTAAATACTTATTTATTTTTGCATGCATACTAAAAAGGAAAATCTTAGAGTTAGTGCCTGTTTAGTCATTATATTAACAGAAGTAAAGTTTGGGAAGAATTTCAAAAGTCCCGGAAAGCTTCTATGCAATGTTTTAAAAACCGGACCGGATATTGAACCGGTCGAAGGAAAGGTTTAAGGTGTAGAGGTTCAACTGGTAATGAACCGCTATAAAACCGGTATATAGTAAATAAGCAATTGTCTTTATCAGTTACATAATTATATCATATTAAATACTTATTTATTTTTGCATGCATACTAAAAAG
>JAOQMQ010000007.1:16197948-16217156 GCA_027563845.1 Erythroxylum subrotundum
TAAGTGGCACATGGTTGTCACATGGTATTTTAAGTGAGTTCTCCCAATTGGACTCCATGTGGGCCTTTGGACACTTCTTGTTGGGCTTCAAAGAGTAAGACAATGTCTCTTGGACCTTTATAAGATGAAATCTGACTCAACAACATGGGCTCTATCTCTTGAAAGTCTTGGATCAAACAATTCAATGCTTGCTTCATGGTTTTGGCCCTAGCTCTTGTCATTGGGCCTCCAACATCTTGTAATGGATCTTTAGGAACATTAGACTTAATGTTGGCCTTTGATATGGGAATTTCGTTCAGCCCCTTTCCTTGAACATTCAAACTTCAAATATGATCAAATTTCAGTTCCTAAGCCTCCTCTTGAAAGCTCATGTCCTAGGCTTCCTTGAGGCGGATCACACCATGTATGTTTCTCTTGTCTTTCACATGCCCATGGTTCTCCATCAACAATACATCAAGATAATAAAACATAGTTTGAAAAGTATCTAGTCGAGTGTTCCTCTAATATTTGTAATTTTTGCATTCATTATTCAATTTATTAAAGGGTTTTATAGTTTAGCTGGGCGAAAATTTGTTTACTTATAAAATTGGTCTCTTTTAAGTTGCAATAATCTATGGTCAAGTTGTGTAACTAATATCTCTATTAGATTACTATGAACATATTAAGCTTTACCATATTTAGTGAATGGTTTAAACCTATCACTAGAGGACTTATATAATCTTATTACTGGTAATTTGTTCAACTCTTAATTTTTAAGTCATGGTCCACTTTCATGCAGGTTCTCTCGAATCATCTATATGAAAATTATAATATAATCTAATTGCTAATTTTAATTAAATTAGCATTAAGAACACTTTAAATATATTTTTCAAAAATAAAATATCACATAAATGAAATTAAATCAATAAAAAAAGATACCATTTTCTGTCTTGAATTGCACTGTACATTTCCCTCTCGAATGAACAATAAATTTCATAGAACACTAACTTCTTTGGTAAGTTCAGAATGGTTTCCGAAGGGGAACAGTTTAATCAATTCCCTTCCATTAAAGAATTAGTGGACGCAAATATAGTAAGAAATAAAAGAAAATAGAATGCAAATGATGTTATTGGTATAAAGAAATCACAGAGTAATATTGTATCTACAGCCCCACCTCAAGAGAAGCCAAGCCACTTTCTAGCATCTCTTGTTAATGGCATTGTTTCTCTACCTTTAGAAGTTTTGTTGGAGGGTGCAAAGCGTTAGAATAGCAATTTAGTAGGCTTCTTTTTTAAACAAAAGTCTTATATATCCTATCATGTATAACGAGGCTCAAAGTAGAAGGGGTGCTAAAGGATTGGATCGAATTCTCCTCACTAAAGAGGACTCCTGTCTTTTTAAGTTTATAGGTGGAAACATCATAAGCAAGATTCTAAAATCAAGGCCATGGAATGTATGAGGACAACCAATGTTCATCCAGAAATGGACTACAGGCGTGGGCATTTACATCTCATCTATTGAAACAATTCCCTTGTAGATTAATTTTCATAATATACCTCTTGAATATTGGACTGTAAATGGATTTAGTTACCTAACTAGCTCTATGGGGAAACCTATAGCATTTGATTCAGTTGTAACTTGGCTAGAGAAAGTCTGTTATGCGAGAATTTATATGGAAATCAATCCTAAAAGTAGATTGCCTGAAACTTTATCGGTTATGAAATTGAATTTTGTTAATGAGTTGGCGAAAGCTAAAATTCAATTATCCTACAATTAGAAGCCACAAATGGGGAAGTAAATATGGAAGCCTACAAGTAAGCTTTTCAAATCCGGTTTACCTAGAAGTAATAGGATTGGTTGAAGATTCTAGCCCTCAGTATAATGAAGTGAGTTCCATATAATTGTTTTCTGAAAGACAACTAGAACTGATAGAAAAAGGAGTCCTTCAAACACAGGACAAGACTATTAATAATGCTAATAATTAGAAGGGTTATGAAGAGATTAAAAATCTAGAAACAATCTTCACTGATGGAGACCTTAAGGAAGAAGTAACTCAGTTAGAGAACTCTTGATTGAATCTGGAGGCTATTGAGTTTGCTGATACGGAAACCCTAAGAAAACAAGGTTTTTGAAACCCCATAATCCTATTGAATCAAAACCTCAATCTTTCTACTCTAAGAACATGCTAGTTCAAACCCCAATTATATAAATTTGAGACCCAAACCTAAAGAAAACAGAAGAATTGAACACGCCACAAGCGATTACCTTGATAAGTGATGCAATCCTTAAAGTAACAACAAGAAGAACACACCTTTCTTGAAGATAATATCTCTCAATTTTGTTAATCAACAATTCTGATGTTTACAAGGATAAAATAAGGTATTTATATCCTTGCCCGCGTCCTAAACCTAAAAGGAATAGGTTACAAGACCCTTTAATGCTAAAACAAGCTTAATCCTAGCTAGTTTAGGAGTTTATAGCCCAATAATGCAATCTGATCCTAATCCACTTAGGATTGGGCTAAACTAACTTAAATAATCCTAAGGGGGCGGATGGGCCTAATGGATCACTCTACTTAGGCCCACACGCTTGGTTGTCCAAAACTAGCTTAAAATAAACTAAGGCAAGTATTAATAAATACCCAGCCCATAACAAGTCTCTTTGGGCCTAATAGACAAAGGATAAATAACTAGCCCAATGTATTAAAATAAGTCCATAAGAATAACTGAACTTGTCTTGAAATTTGGCTAAGTATTAGCCCCTCCACACGTCCTCTCTAGAAGAATCACAAGCTTGACTACTCCACTTGAATTCTCCATGGATGGTTCGGTCTTGTCATCAAAGTGAGATGTAATGTGACTTTGAACAAACCCTTGAAGTGCTTGTTTAAGCCTTGCTACACGTTGCCTTGTAATAGGTCCACTTGGCAAAGTAAGCTTGTCTTGGCGTGTTGCACCTTGATCTCCATTGCCATGGCTTCTTGTATCATTTGCTCCAAGCTCTAGTAGGAGATATGGAAGAAAAAGGAGAAAACCAAAGAGTTCTATCACTTTTTTGGAACATTAGAGTTTTAAATGAACCTCATAAGAGACAGACTATTAGAGACATTTTATTGAAAAAAAGGCTATTATCCTAGGATTATTGGAAATGAGTGTTAAGGCTCACAAATTACAAAATGTCATGAAGTTTTTTGGGAAGAGACTAGAGTTATGGGTACAACCACTCTCACCACTTTAATGGAAGAATTGTTTATCCTTTTTACAGAGATAAGGAGCAAGTTTTTGTTACTCAAATTTTAGATCAACTTATTCACCTTTCTTGCTTCTGAATTGGTTCCAATTCTAGGCTTGTACTCTCAATAATTTATGCTAAGGTTAAGTGTTAGGAGGATCTCTCCTCTATTTATAGCTCTATGAACTATCCTTAGGTATTAACAGTAGATGTTGATGCAACTCACCAAGGCAATGGGCACTTGAGGATGCCAATGGGTCCAATTACAAGGTCACGCTCCAACAAGCTCAAGGCACAATTTCAGATTTATGCACAAGCTTTTGTTTCACAAGAACTTCAAGAAGTTTTGTTGATCAAGCTTGGGGAAGAGCTTAGGGAGATGCCTAAGTGTGTATGCACATTGGAGGCATCAGACCAAGAAGGCTAACACTTAGCCAATTTTCACAAGCACAAGTCTAATCAATGGGCTTGGGCTTATTTTATCTTGTAAAAGGCATGTGGACTTCTTTTATGCTTTTTGATGGGCTGATTTGTGTTAAGTGTGCATATGCTTCATTAAAAACCTCATTTGCATGTTTGAGTTTAAGGAACCAAGCGTGTGGGCCTAGTTTAAAAGCTCAATTCGCCCCTCTTAAGTTAGCCTACTATTTTTGTTGTTTCCTTATCCTATTTGGACTAGGACTAGTCAATTTTAATTAGTTTTGAAGCCCAAATCCGTGTGGGATTTGTTCTTGGGCAGATTTGTTTCAAGAAAGCCTTCTCGATATTTTGGGCTTTCTTTAGGTTTTTTAGGTTATCTTTGTTAGGGTTTGTATTGCACAAGGGTATTTAAACCCTTGCTTTATGCGTGAACACTAGATTAGACGTGATTAAAATTTGAAAGCATTCTTCAAGAGGGAATTCGAATTCTTGCTTGTTTTACCTTAAGGATTGATTCAACTTATCAAGCAAGTTCTAACTTGTGGAGTTAATTCAATTCCTACAATCTTTATACTCTTTGTTATCAATTCCTTGCTGTTTTGGGGGTGAAGGGTCTTGTTAGCTTGAATGAATTTAGGTTTGGGAACAATAAGTGAAACGGAGGTGATCTAGACATTGATTCTAGGTTGTTGCCGTATCAGATGTAAACTATGTTCTTTACCCATTTGAAGCTTTTGGTGATAGAGTAATAAACAACCTTGGTAAAGAGTTAAAGAGTGTTCTTAATAGGTTAGAGGTGACAAACTTGAGATCGGTGGGTAATTTTTTCACTTAGAGTAATAAACAAAAGTTGCCTCATCAGAAAGAATCTGGACAAAATTCTCATAAATTAGCACTGGATGAATTATTTCCTAACTCTTACTCAATGTTTGGGCCACCACTTTGTTCAGATCATTCTTATATGGAAATCATTGTTGCATCAATTTTGTTCACTTCAAAGCACTTTTTAGAATTTTCAATTTCCTAACTAACAAAGATGGTTTTATGGAATTGGTTGAGGAGGTTTGGAATCATAACCGTGCACCCAACCCTGTATCACTAAAATAATGCATCTTTTGAAATTGTGCACGACCTTGCAATTAGGTACACGGTCGTGCATCTTCCAATGCATGGTGAATTCTTCATTTCTTGCAATTTCTTGCCCCATCTTCAGCCTAATCTATTTCCTTTTTGTTCCACAAAGACAAATGAGTTTGAAATCAAGATAAGCATCTCAAGGAATATGCTTTTAACTCATTTTAGCTCTTGAACTTCCAAATTGTATGTAATACCAAATATAAACTAAAATGAGCATTTTAAGCATTTCACAACAATAATCATTAAGTGTTAAGGAGTGAATGTATAAACAATTAAGCACACATCAATGATCCTTTCTTTCCTGATGCATCATGTTTGATTCTTAAATAATATTGGGCATCATATCTTTCAAAGTAGTAATTACCTCCTTGCCTTCTTGAACTATATCTTTATTAATGAAATCTTCTCTCATCTCTTCTTCACTCTAAGATGTAAAGGAGCTTAGATAGTATGAGGTATTATACACATCATATTAGGTGAAGAAAATCTGTCCTTGCATTCATGTTAACTCGTTACATGCTTGGCAAAGTATTCTATTAGTTTATCTGTAATACTTTCGTATTGCTACTCTTGTTGTACATATTCAGTTGGAGCATAGTCATTCCATCCATATACGTAAGGTTTGCTCTACTCTGAATTATACATATTCTTATATGATGTACCTAGAGGTTGGTTGTACATGGTTGGTTGCTGCCACATGTAGTTTAGTGCCTGACATTCATGATTGTAATAATTACTCTCATAAATATCGTAAAATGGAATAGACATTAGTTGAGCTCCCAAAAACATGCAAGGAACTAGCTCTTTCCAATATGGTGATGTTACATATTATGAAGACTCATCATTTATATCATAAGAGTATTGACCACTTCATCCATCTGTTGTGAGTTGTGGCTATGATGTTAAATCTCAATATCCTAACAATAAGTCATAAACTCAAAGTCAAAGTAGAGAGGTTCAAAAGATAATTAAATGAATAAGCCAATAATACAAGAAGATACAATAAAAATAAAATAAAATAAATAAAAAATAATGGTTATATTAATTTCTAGGCTTTCCTAATATTATTGTCACCGAGAACGGCGCCAAAGGCATGATTTACATTTTTCTTTGTATCAATATTAAATTAACTACAAGTGCACAACGTAGCTATATTTAGTATAAGTAAGTACGGGTCGATCCCATGAAGACAGTAAGTATTATTAATTACCTTTCACATGTTACCTAGCCTACGAATTAGATGTTTGATTTGCATGCTGACAGATTCGAACTTCTAAATGCACTAGCTACATTTCAACGGTGTATGATGACAATTTTTACAGACATAATTAAGGATTTTCTTGAAGTATATATGGATGATTTTTAAGTATTTGGAGATTCTTTCAAGCAGCGTTTGGCAAATTTAGACAAAGTTCTCCAACAGTGTGAAGAGTCGCATTTAATCTTAAACTAAGAGAAATGTTACTTCAAGGTTGAGGAAGGAGTTGTGTTGGAATATAAGATATCCTATAAGGATATTGAAGCGGATAAAGCAAAGACTAAAGTTATCAATAAGCTTCCACTATCAAGCAATGTCCGAGGAGTCAGAGCATTTTTTAGGCATGCCAGATTCTACCAACAATTTATAAAGGAATTTTCACTAATTTCCAAACCCTTACTCATTTATTAGTAAAAAATGCCTTTGCTTTTGATAATGATTGTTTACTTGCTTTTAACAAGTGAGAGGGTGCATTGATATTAGCACCTATTTTATAGCCGCTAGACTGGAGTTTACCATTTGAATTGATGTGTGATGCCAATAACGTAAGGACAAAAATTTGCTTTCCATCTACTATGCCAACATGACTTTAACAGGACCTCAACTTAACTATACATCCACAAAAAAAGAACTGCTAGCCGTAATTTTTGCATATGACAAGTTTTGTTCTTAGTTACTAGATTTGAAGGTTGATGTGTTTACAAATCACATAGCGTTGAGGTGTCTTTTGCCAAGAAGGATGTGAAACCTCAGTCGATTTGATGGATCCTACTCCTACAAGAATTTGATATTGAGACCAAGGGTAAAAAAGGAGCAGAAAACATGGTAGTTGATCACCTATCAAGGTTAGAAGGAGGGGAGTAGCACCCACAAGTAGAAATCAATGAACAATTCCCCAGTGAGATGTTATTCTCGATAAATGATTATCACGAACTACATCATAGGTTATGTTCTTCAGCCTTATTTTTCCTACGAACAAAGAAGAGATTTTTAGATGATTGTGTATAATATATGTGGGAGGAACCAATTTTGTACAAAAATTGTGCTGACGGATTAATAAGGCAATTTGTTCCAGATAATGAATTTCATGTTGTTTTTATTCACTGCTATAGTTCTTTGTATGCAAGACAATGGGGCCAATAAGACAGCCGCAAGAGTGTTAGAGTACGAATGGTTTTGGCTATCATTGTTCAAGGATGCACAGGAATTTGTGAAAAGCTGTGATAGATACCAGAGAGTCAGGAACATTTCAAAAGGAGATGAGATGTCACTATCAACAATCTTGGAAGTTGAAATCTTTGATGTTTGGGGCTAGACTTTATGGGTCTGTTTCCATACTCATTCGAAAATACTTATATCGTGGTGGGTGTTGACTATGTATCAAAATGGGCCAAGGTTATGGCAATTCTAACAAATGATGGCCAAGTAGTTCAAAGATTTATCAACGAAAAATTTAATAAGTTTGGAGTGCCAAGGGTTAACGCACACCACGGAAGGATTGATGTTGATTTGATGATGTTTTCGATGGGTGTTTTGTTTTGGTGTGTTTTCGACCTTGAGGAATTAAGAAGGATGGAAATTTCGAATTCAACAATCAAGAAAATAAGGATACGCAAGGTTTGATTTCTACGACACTTCTTGGAAACTTGTTCCAAACAATCCCAATGATCAAAATAAAACCAAGAGAAACGAACAATCGACACGCCACAATTGGGAAAGCAATTGATAAGTGAAAGATGGTTCGAAAGGTAACAAGAACAAGAGAATAATGTTTCTCGCTATTGAAGCCGACGACACTTCAACAATTCTGATCCAAAAGTTGTGAAAATTTGACCTAAAGACACAAATTTATACCTATGTTAAATAATAAAAGGTTAGGCTAAAAATACATGGAAGCCTAAAATAAAACAAAGTCCAAAAACTAAATAAATAAGTTTGATATGTGGCGCCACTACTGGATCCATATGCTCTTGGGCTTAAGTGAATTAAATAGCCCACTCCCACTGTGGCACACCAAACACTCCTTGGGCTTTTAAGTGATGAAGCATTAAAATGGTCCAAGTCTTCTTGTCTTCAAGCTCCAAGTGTATCCGATCCAAGGATTTGAGTTAAATGGATTAGTTTGGGCTCAATTCCATTAAACTCTCCTCCAATAGGCTTGGAGCTCGCCATCCTCTTAAGATAAAAGCCCACATGCGTGTAAAGAGCCTCTTTAAGTCTCTTGCCCCTAGCTTTGGTCATGGACCTTCTGGCATGGCTAGCTCTCCACCTGGTCCTGCTCGATAGTCCATGGTCCCGCTCACATCAGTCCCTCCCTCCTCAAGAAGATTCGTCCTCGAATCTGAATCCATATCAAAAGAAGAAAGATCAACAAAATTAAAAGTAGCGGACACATTATACTCACTTGGAAGATCAATTTTATAGGCATTGTCATTGATCCGCGCCAACACCTAGAATGGACCATCACCCCTAGGATCCAAATTGGATTTCCTCTGGGTAGGAAATCTCTCCTTCCTCAAATGCACCCAAACCCAATCACCAGGTTCAAAGGTCACCATTTTTTGCCCCTTGTTGGCTTGCTTTCCATATACCTTGTTCCTCTGCTCAATATACTATCTTGCCTTCTCATGCAACTCCTTGACCATCTCATCTTTCCTCTTCCCATCTGTACTAGACAACTCATGCAAGGGTAAAGGCACCAAATCCAAAACAGTCAAAGGATTAAAACCATAGACAAGCTCAAAAGGTGAAAAACCTGTGGTAGAATGCACACTCCTATTGATAGGTTGTCGTTAGCCTACAAATTTAATCCCCTACTTAAATTGATTTGTAATATAGTAAAGTAAGGTTATTGTCCCACAGAGATCAAAATACAAGGAAGATTTTTTTTCCTTTCAAGCAAATTATGCGTGAATGCTAAAGGGGAAAATAGAAGTTGAACGCAAGATATAGGACCAAATTGGGGGATTTGTTTGCTTGCGTTAAAGGTAAACAAGAAAAGAAAGAATAAGACGTGATTTAAGTTTGGAAAATTGAAACAAAGCCAAAAGTTTTCAAGAGAGAAATTGCTAAGAAAATTTGAGTAAAAAGTTAAGATTAATTAAAGACTAATTGCAAAGGTTTTCACTAAATCCTTAGGTTGTTTTTAATCATTGAAAACGAATTATATCTTAGATTGGAAAATTATGGTTCATCAAGAAAAGATAGATGCATTCAAAACAAGCATGACATGCAACAACTTCTTATTACTGCATTAATCCAAAACTAGCATGAACAACACAATAACAAGAGCATTAAGATCAAAATCAAATCTGCTGAACCTAAGTTAATTTTCAGCAAAGCTAGCATGCATAAAATTAACCTATGTCTTGATCCAACTAATTAAAAACTACATACAAGCTTCAATTTTAATTAGTTGTTGCTACTTAACCTAATTAATTTATTGTCTAGCAATTAAATTAATTAGATAGCATATGAATTATTCATGCAAAATTCGAATTCATGACTTCAAATTCACATGCATAATTCAGCAATCATGTCTAGACCAATACCACAAATTTCCAATCATAGATTCATCAATTGTATACAACACCACGGAAGGACTGATGTCGATTTGATGATGTTTTCATTGGGTGTTTGTTTTGGTGTGTTTTCGACCTTGAGGAATGAAGAAGGATGGAAATTTCGAAACCAACAATGAAGAAAATAAGGATACACAAGGTTTGATTTCTACGACACCTCTTAGAAACTGGTTCCAAGCAATCCCGATGATCTGAATAAAACAAAGAGAAAGGAACAATCGACACGCCACAATTAGGAAAGCAATTGATAAGTGAAAGATGGTTTGAAAGGTAACAAGAACAAGAGAATAATGTTTCTCCCTATTGAAGCCAACGGCACTCCAGCAATTCTGATCCAAAAGTTGCAAAATTTTGACCTAAAGAAACATATTTATACCTAGGTTAAATATTAAAAGGTTGGGGTAAAAATACATGAAAGCCCAAAATAAAACAAAGTCCAAAAACTAAATAAATAAGTCTGATGTGTGGCACATTTACTGGATCCATATACTCTTGGGCTTAAGCGAATTAAATAGTCCACTCCCACTAATAAAGGTGGCGCACCAAACACTCCTTGGGCTTAAGTGATGAATCTTTAAAATGGCCCAAGTCTTTTTGTCTTCAAGCTCCAAGTGTATCTGGTCCAAGGATTTGAGTTAATGGATTAGTTTGGGCTCAATTCCATTAAACTCTCCTCCAATAGGCTTGGAGTTCGCCATCCTCTCAAGATAAAAGCCCATATGTGTGTAAAGAGTCTCTTTAAGTCTCTTGGTCCTATCTCTAGACATAGGTCCAGCTGGAATGAGGAGCTCGCCCCCGTCACGTAAGAGTCTCTTTAAGTTTCTTGGTCCTAACTCTAGACATAGGTCCAACTGGAATGACGAGCTCGCCCCCGTCACGTACGCCATCTCCCTGGTGATCCTTACTCCTGCTCATCTCAGTCCCTCCCTCCTCAAAAAGATTCGTCCTCGAATCTAAATCCATATCAAAAGGAGAAAGATTAGTAATATTAAAAGTTGCAGAAATAGAACACTCTCCTGGTAGGTCAATCTTGTAGGCGGTGCCATTTATCTTCTCCAATACCTGGAATGAACCATCACCCCTAGGATCCAGATTAAAAACACTAGGCAAAGAATCAAGAGGGTTAGTGTTAGAAACAAAACGCTCTCTGTATCCCACCATTACTAATGCTCTTTTCTCTCCAGTTACTCTCCTCAAGCCTTTTCCCTTAGCAAACAAGCTTACCTTGTTTGTTCTTTTCTCTCTTCTTTTCTCTTTCTGAGCTCTTCTCTCCTGCACATTCCATTTCGTTTCCTCACTTGTGTAGTCACTCCCTATTGGGCCAATCTCTCTTTTCTTTTGGACCTCTTTTCCCTCATCATTTTTCTTCTCATCATTTTTCTTTACCTCACTCTCCAAACCTCCTCTCTTTGCAAAGCTTTAACCTGGGCCAGCTAGATCTCATAAGGCGATAAAGGTAACAAAATGAAGTTCTTGCCCTTGAACTTGAATGAGTACTTATTTGTGTACCCATCATGTGAAACTCGCCTATCAAATTGCCAAGGCCTCCCCAATAGCAAATGTCCCGCCTCCATGGGTATCACATCACACAACACCTCATCCTCATACCCCCTATAGAAAATGGCACCAGTACCTGTCTAGTCACCTTCACATTCACACTATCATTAAACCACTGTAAATTATATGGCTCCGGATGTTTCCTACATGTCAAGCCTAATTTCTCCACCATAGTTCGACTAACCCCATTAGTACAACTACCTCCATCTATGATGAAGTTACACACCTTTTCACCCACCAAACACCTTGAATGGAATAGGTTCTCCCTCTAATCCAGAATCTCATCTCTAACTCTAGCACTTAACACTCTCCTAACTACAAGTGCTTCTCTTGTGACAACTCTTTCCACATATTCATCATCATCATCACAAACGCTATCATATGGAAAATCATCAACATCACTATCCTCAGAATCAATAACCCCATTATCCTTCATATACATCACTTTTCTATTAGGGCATTAAGAAGCAATATGGCCAGTACCCAAACATTTAAAACATTTTATAGACGAATGTTTATTAGAAGTAGGTTGGGTGTTAGAAGTACCTTTTTGATCAGATCCCCCAACTGGATTCTTAGATGCTTCCTTGAAGTCCACCCCTTATCCTTGGACTTCTCCTCCTTGGGCCATTTTGAGTCCTATGAGTAACTAGAACTTCCTCCATTCCTTGCTGTCACTTTAGCTTTGAGCTGTCTCTCCACCTTCATGGCCATGTTCACCGTGTCCTCAATCTCCAAGTAATGTTGTAACTCCACCACATTTTCTATCTCCCTATTCAATCCACTCAAGAACCTTGCCATGGTGGCATCTCTTTGTGATAGTCCTCTACTGACTTTGACCATTGTGTGAGTCTTTGGAGATTTTGATGCATCTCTCTATAATGGTAAGAAGGTACATGCCTTCATTGTTGCCTAAGTATTGATTGGCCTCTCTCCATTCCTCCTCCTAGAGGTCACAAGCTAATCCCAATATATTAGTGCATAATCTGTAAATTCAACAGCAGCAAGTTTTACCTTCTTCTCCTCTGAGAAGTTATGGCACTCGAAGATCAAATCAACCTTCCTTTCCCACTCCTCTGAGGCCTTGGCAGTTTGACAAGAGGGTATCACATGATAGGTATACTAATAGATACTCCTTTAAGTTTACGGGTAGGAACTTCATTCTACTACCTTTATCACCTCGTGAAATTTACCTGGACCAGATCAAATCAAGTAAAAGTGAGGAGGGTTCGGGTAGTAAGAACAAAAAAAGTGTAGAGAGAAAAGAGGCCCAAAAGAAAAATGAGTTTGGCCAAATGGTGACTGATTGCACAGGTGAGGAAAAGAAAGTGAGATGTGCAGGAGAGAAGAGCTCAGAAAGAGAAAAGAAAGAGAGAAAAGTGAACTTGTTTGTTAAGAGAAAAGACTTGAGGAGAGTAACTGGAGAGAAAATAGCACTAGTAGTGGTGAGATACAGATTTATTTTCTAACACTAACTCCCTTGATTCTTTGCCTAGTGTTTTTTCTTTGGATCATAGGGGTAATGGTTTGTTTCAGGTGTAGGAGAAGATAAATGACAATGCCTACAAGATTGACCTGGCAGGTGAGTATTCTGTTTCTGCAACTTTTAATATTACTGATCTTTCTCTTTTTGATATGGATTCAGATTCGAGGACGAATCTTTTTGAGGAGGGAGGGACTGATGTGACCAGGAGTAATGATCACGACGGAGATGGCATACGTGATGAGGGCGAGCTTGTCATTCCAGTTGGACCTATGTCCAGAGTTAGGATCGAGAGATTCAAGGAGACTCTTTATTCATATGTGGGCTAACTTATGAAGAAGATGAAGCTAGCCAAGCCTATTGGAGGGGAGCTAGTTGGATCACAGCCCAAATTGATTCACTTGTCTCAAATCCTTGGACTGGATACGCTTGGAGCTTGAAGACAAGAAGACTTGAGCTATTTTAATGCTTTATCACTTAAGCCTAAGGAGTGTTTGATGCACCACTTATTTTATTAGTGGGAGTGGGCTATTTAATTCACTTAAGCCCAAAAGCATATGGATCCAGTAGTGTCACAACACATCAGAACTATTTATTTAGTTTTTGGACTTTGTTTTATTTTGGGCTTCCATGTATTTTAACCCAACCTTTTATTATTTAACCTAGGTATAAATATGTGTCTTTAGGTTAAATTTTTGAAACTTTTAGATCAGATTTGGTTGATTAATAAAATTTCAGAAGTGAGTTCCTCAAGGGAGGCGTAAATGTCTTCATGGTTACTTCAAGAAGTTGATTTGCATCAATAAGTAAGTACTTGCGATGTAAATTGATTTCTGATTTCTTTGGGATTGGGTCTCAAACTTATGATTTAAGGTTTGATCTAGGATGTTCTTAGAATAGAAAGATTAGAGTTTTGATTCAATAGGATTAGGGGGTTTCAAGAACCTTGTTTTCTTGGGGTTTCCGTATCACCAAGTATACCTCAACATCATTCCTCCAGTTGAATGCTGAGATCTGCATCTTAATGGATTTGAGGTCTCCATCTCGCCTGTTGAGGGGTTCTCCTCAATGTGCTCTCCTGGGCAGGCGCTTCTCTTCATAGTCCTCCTTCTCCTCATCAAACTCCTCCTCTTCAGGCTCATACCGTGGTGGTTGTCGACGAGATGGTGGTGCTTGTTGGCGAAAGCACGCCTAACCTGAGGTTCCTCACATCCCCCACATTTAAGCTCCTCTATCTACTGAGCATGACTATCCAATGCCTCCCTCATGCGTTCAAAAGAGAGATTGAACCTCTCAAATGACTGTTGTATGGCTCTCAATGTAAGGGCATTCATCTACCCCACTCTACCTTCATCCTGATTCCCACTTTCCTGTGACATTTTAGTGAATGTTCTTTCCTGCAAAACAAAGATTAGGAGAAAACAACCTCACAATCACTCCCTCACGTGTTTCACTCAAGAAATTGTCACTTCCATCGTATTTAAGTCACGACAATAACTCCCTCAAATAAGCTCACACACTTTTGCCTTTTACCACTCAATTAGAACCAGAGTTTCAACAAATCAACGTTCCCAAATGAAGCTCAAATAACGAGTAACAACCAATAACAAGCTATCAAATCTTTAAAAAATCATATTTTTTCCAGATTTTTCAGACTTTTTTGTATTTTTTTCGGCTCTTTTTTCAATTTTTTCTTTTTCGGATTTTTTGAAATTTTTACAACTTTTTTTCAAATTTTTTTGACTTTTTTTTTGTAAGCAAAAGTTTCAACAAAAGCGACAAGAAGAATAATTGAAAACCCTAACTAAAATAAGAACAATAAGAAAGATTGAAATCCTAGGCCAAAAGTTAATTCACACCTGAATTGACAATCCAACGATAATTGGATGGTCATGGGCGGCGGTTTCTTGAATTCTGATGGAGTTAAAAAGGAATTCTCCTCCAAATCAAGGCTCTAATACCAAAATAACACGCACCATAGAAGGATTGATGTCAATTTGATGATGTTTTCGTTAGGTGTTTTGTTTTGGTGTGCTTTCGACATTGAGGAATTAAGAAGGATGAAAATTTCGAATCCAACAATCAAGAAAATAAGGATACGCAAGGATTGATTTCTTCAACACCTCTTGGAAACTAATTCCAAGCAATCCCGATGAGCAAAATAAAACCAAGAGAAACGAATAATCGACACGCCACAATTGGGAAAGCAATTAATAAGTGAAAGATGGTTCGAAAGGTAACAAGAACAAGAGAATAATATTTCTCCCTATTGAAGCCAACGGCACTCCAGCAATTCTGATCTAAAAGTTGCGAGAATTTGACCTAAAGACACAAATTTATACCTAGGTTAAATAATAAAAGGTTGGGCTCAGAATACATGGAAGCCCAAAATAAAACAAAGTCCAAAAACTAAATAAATAATTCTGATGTGTGGCGCCATTACTAGATCCATATGCTCTTGGGCATAAGTGAATTAAATAGCCCACTCCCACTAATAAAATAAGTGGCGCACCAAACACTCCTTGGGCTTAAGTGATGAAGCATTAAAATAGCCCAAGTCTTCTTGTCTTCAAGCTCCAAGTGTATCCGGTCCAAGGATTTGAGTTAATGGATTAGTTTGGGCTCAATTCCATTAAACTCTCCTCCAACAGGCTTGGAGTTCGCCATCCTCTCAAGATAAAAGCCCACATGCGTGTAATGAGTCTCTTTATGTCTCTTGGTCCTAACTCTAGTCATAGGTCCAACTTGAATGATGAGCTCGCCCCCGTCACGTAAAAGTCTCTTGGTCCTAACTCTAGACATAGGTCTAACTGGAGTGACGAGCTCGCCCCCATCACATATGCCATCTCCATGGTGATCCTTACTCCTACTCACATCAGTCCCTCCCTCCTCAAGAAGATTCGTCCTCGAATCTGAATCCATATCAAAAGGAGAAAGATTAATAATATTAAAAGTTGCAGAAACAGAATACTCACCTGGCAGGTCAATCTTGTAGGCGGTGTCATTTATCTTCTCCAACACTTGGAACGAACCATCACCCCTAGGATCCAAAGTAAAAACACTAGGCAATGCATCAAGAGGGTTAGTGTCAGAACCTAAACGCTCTCTGCATCTCACCATTACTAATGCTCTTTTCTCTCTAGTTACTCTCCTCGAGTATTTTCCCTTAGCAAACAAGCTCACTTTTCTCGCTTTCTTTTCTCTTTCTGAGCTCTTCTCTCCTGCACATCTCATTTTTTTCCTCACTTGCGCAGTCACTCCCCATTGGCCCAATATCTCTTTTCTTTTGGGCCTGTTTTCCATCATCATTTTTCTTCTCATCATTTTTCTTTATCTCACTACCCAAACCCTCCTCTCTTTGCAAAGCCTTAACCTGGTCCAGGTAGATCTCATGAGGCGATAAAGGTAACAAAGTGAAGTTCTTGCCTTTGAACTTGAATGAGTACTTGTTTATGTACCCATCATATGATACTCGCCTATCAAACTGCTAAGGCCTCCCTAATAGAAAATGTCCTACCTCCATAGGTATCACATCACACAACACCTCATCCTCATACCTCCCTACATAAAATGACACCAGTACCTGTCTAGTCACCTTCACATTCGCACTATTATTAAATCACTGTAAATTATATGGCTCCAGATGTTTCCTACATGTCAAGGCTAATTTCTCTACCATAGTTTGACTAGCCTCATTGGTACAACTACCTCCATATATGATGAAGTTACACACCTTTCCACCCACCAAACACCTTGAATGGAATAGGTTCTCCCTTTGATCTATAATCTCATCTCTAACTCTAGCACTTAACACTCTCCTAACTACAAGTGCTTCTCCTGTGACAACTTTTTCCATACATTCATCATCATCATCACAAACACTATCACATGGCAAATCATCAACATCACTATCCTCAGAATCAATAACCCCATTATCCTTCATATACATCACTTTTCTATTAGGGCATTGAGAAGCAATATGGCCAGTACCCAAACATTTAAAACATTTTATAGATGAATGTTTATTAGAAGTAGCTTGGGTGTTAGAAGTACCTTTTTGATCAGATCCCCCAACTGGTTTCTTAGGTGCTTCCTTGAAGTCCACCCCCTTATCCTTGGACTTCTCCTCCTTGGGCCATTTTGAGTCCCATGAGTAACTAGAACTTGCTTCATTCCTTACTGTCACTCTAGCTTTGAGCTGTCTTTCCACCTTCATGGCCATGTTCACCATGTCCTCAATCTCCAAGTAATGCTGTAACTCCACCACATTTGCTATCTCCCTATTCAATCCACTCAAGAACCTTGCCATGGTGGCCTCGGGGTCCTCCACTATATTAGCACGGATTATAGCAATCTCCATCTCCTTATGGTAGTCCTCTATTGACTTAGACTCTTGTGTGAGTCTTTGGAGCTTTTGATGCATCTCCCTATAATGGTAAGAAGGTACAAATCTTTTCCTCATGCATGCCTTCATTGCTGCCCAAATATTGATTGGCCTCTCTCCATTCCTCCTCCCTGAGGTCACAAGCTGATCCCACCATATTTAGTGCATAATCTGTAAACTCAACAACAGCAAGTTTTACCTTCTACTCTGAGAAGTTATGGCACTCAAAGATCAAATCAACCTTCCTTTCCCACTCCAAGTATGCCTCAACATTATTCCTCCCCTTGAATGATGGAATCTACATCTTAATAGATTTAAGGTCTCCATCTCGCCTGTTGAGGGGTTCTCCTCTCCGAGCTCTCCTGGGTAGGCGCTCTTCATAGTCCTCCTCCTCCTCATCAAACTCCTCCTCCTTAAGCTAATACCGTGGTGGTTATCGACGAGGTGGTGGTGGTTGTTGGTGAAAGGCAGCACGCCTAACCTGAGGTTCCTGACATCCCCCACGTTTAAGCTCCTCTATCTGTTGAGCATGACTATCCAATGTCTCCCTCGTGCATTCAAAAGAGAGATTGAACCTCTCAAATGACTGCTGTATGGCTCTTAATGTAAGGGCATTCATCTCCCCCACTCTACCTTCATCCTGATTCCCACTTTCCTGTGACATTTTAATGAATGTTCTTTCCTGCAAAACAAAGGTTAGTAGAAAACAACCTCACAATCACTCCCTCACGTGTTTCACTCAAGAATTTGTCACTTCCCTCGTATTTAAGCCACGATAATAACTCCTTCAAATAAGCTCACACACTCTTGCCTTTTATCACTCAATGTTCTCTTAAATCCAAGTTACAATTAGAACCATAGCTTCAACAAATCAATATTCCCAAATGTAGCTCAAATAACAAGTAACAACCAATAATTAGCTATCAAATCTGAAAATTGAATTCTTGTCAAATTTTTTTAGATTTTTTGGACCTTTTTTATGATTTTTTTTGGATTTTTTTTTCCGATTTCTTTTTTCTTTTTTTCTTTTTTTGGATTTTTCAACTTTTTTTTATTTTTTCGGCCTTTGTTTATGTAAGAAAAAGTTTCAACAAAAGAAATAAGAAGAATAATTGAAAACCCTAACTAAAATAAGAACAATAAGAAAGATTGAAATCCTAGGCCAAAAGTTTAATTCACCCCTGAATTGACAATCCGACGATAATTGGATGGTCATGGGCGACGGTTTCTTGAATTTTGATGGAGTTGAATAAGAATTCTCCTCCAAACTAAGGCTCTAATACCAAAATATCGCACACCGCGGAAGGATTGATGTCGATTTGATGATGTTTTCGTTAGGTGTTTTGTTTTGGTGTGTTTTCGACCTTGAGGAACTAAGAAGGATGGAAATTTCGCATCCAACAATCAAGAAAATAAGGATACGCAAGGTTTAATTTCTACGACACCTCTTGGAAATTGTTTCCTAGCAATCCCGATGATCAAAATAAAACCAAGAGAAATGAACAATCGACACTCCACAATTGGGAAAGCAATTGATAAGTGAAAGATGGTTCGAAAGGTAACAAGAACAAGAGAATAATGTTTCTCCCTATTGAAGTCAACGACACTCCAGCAATTCTGATCTAAAGGTTGCGAAAATTTGACCTAAAGACACATATTTATACCTAGGTTAAATAATAAAAGGTTGGGCTAAAAATACATAGAAGCCCAAAATAAAACAAAGTCCAAAAACTAAATAAATAATTCTGAAATGATTGTTGTATGGCTCTCAATGTAAGGGCATTCATCTCCCGCACTCTACCTTCATCCTGATTTCCACTTTCCTGTGACATTTTAGTGAATGTTCTTTCCTGCAAAATGAAGGTTAGTAGAAAACAACCCCACAATCACTCCCTTACGTGTTTCACTCAAGAATTTGTCACTCCCCTCGTGTTTAAGTCACGAAAATGACTCCCTCAAATAAGCTCACACACTTTTGCCTTTTACTACTCAATGTTCTCTAAAATTCAAGTTACAATTAGAACCACAGCTTTAACAAATCAATGTTTCCAAATGTAGCTCAAATAACAAGTAACAAGCAACCCAAACCAATAACCAATAACTGATAAGTCAATTTAATTACACATATTTTGGGCGTAATTATTGTTAAAGGTTTGAAATTATTATTCGGACTTGATG
>JAOQMQ010000007.1:16247402-16270758 GCA_027563845.1 Erythroxylum subrotundum
CATGAAATTCAGAAAAGGCTAAACACAAACTCAATCTTCCACTTTTTCGACATTCACAATCCATACACAAACTCAAAAAAATTTTCATGCACAAACTCAATCTTCCACTTCGACATTCACAATCCATACATACAACACTTCCTCATGCCCATACGCAAACTCAATTTTCCACTTCGACATTCACAATTCATACATAAATTCAAAAAAAATTTCATTCACAAACTCAATATGTTTCCTTCGACATTCACAATCCAAGCAAACAACACTTCCTCATGCCCATACAGAAACTCAATCTCATACATACACATTTACACATAAATCGTTTTGTACATGAAACTAACTCCAAATCAACCACAAACATCAGCCACAGTTTTACATTTCGGCAGAAAAATGAAGGGCAGAAACATTGACATACCTTGACGAAAACCGCAGCTCTATGGTCGGAGAAGACTACGGCAACGACTGGAAAAGACACAGCAACTCCACGGAGAAGATGACGGAGAACACGGATGCAACGGCAGATCTGAAGACTGAAGGAGGAAAGGTCGGGTAGGGAAAGGTCTCTGCTAAAAGTTTTTTAAACCAAACGACGTCGTTTCGTTATTCTTAAAGACATTGAACAGAAGTAGACGACGGACGATGACGTATAACTAGCAAATTTACCGATGAAAATTATCGTCAGTAAACTAAAAACATTTTTCACCAACATTTCCCGCCATATTTTCCGACGGTAATTAATTACCGTCGCTAAACACCGTCGTGTACTTATTTTCTTCTAATTTCAGCGACGGATATTGCTACCATCAGTAATCGTAAATTTTTCAGACAACTTTTCCGACGAATATACAATTTCTGTTGACAATTGGCAATGGTTAAATTTTTCGTCAGTAATTCATTGATTTCTTGTAGTGAACTAAACACAATAATCAATTTAGATTTAAGTAAACATCTTGTAAAGTTTAAAGCTCTTTTAGGTTTTATATTAAATAGATCTCTTCAAGACACAGTGAAAAATCCACCAGGCTAAAGTATGAAAGAATCGTTTCATTTTAGTAGATAAAATGAAATATCCATTATCACTTGGTTTAATACCACCCCAACTATCAACCTCAGTTCTTCCTACTCTCCCAATCCTTCTTTCCATTAAAGTCTACAATATTTGAACTGAACGGAATAATAGAACCTTTCAAGATGAAGCCAGGGATGTTGGGAGTGTGATCTCCAACATAATCTTCCAAGCTATGGAAAATATCCGCTCCACCCCTGTGAGGTGGTAATTTGTGAGGTTTCTTGCTTTTTCTAACATTTTTATGCAGGTGAATAAATAAGGAAAGCCAACTGGAGATAAACTCTCGGTGTGTGGAAAGAGCTAGGCATCTTCTTCAATACTGAAATCTGGAAGTTAACAATTGGAACTCCTTCTTTGGAAAGCATGCACAGAAAATATACAGTGATATTGACTACCTTTTCTCACATTGAAGTCCACGGTTCACATTATATGGTGGCCTCACGACTAAGCACATACATTGCACTGAACTGATGATATGCACTACTGGTTATAATTTAATTTGTGCTGTAAATTGTTTCTATGTTGGCTTGAGTCTATGGTTAGATGCGCTAGCTCTAGAAGGTTTCTTTGCTGGGAAGACTATTGTTGTATCAGTTTTTTTTTTGGGTTTGATTTCGGGAAGCGATGTAGCTCCATCTTGTCATCTTTATGTTTCCTTTTGGTAGGTACGAGACTACTGCTCAAGTAGTCTATAGTAATGTACGTAACATTTCATATTTGTATAAAATCTTCTGATATATAAAACAAAATCGTTTCGATTGTTCCTCTAATTTTGGAAAACTTGTTTAGGATAATTCAATGAAAATTTTGAAAATATGATTAAAAGATTATTTTATAGGTTTTTAAATTTTAAAATTTTGAAAAATTATAAAATAAAAAATCATCAAATTTTATAAAGCGCTTCAAACAATTAAATTTTATGTGTAATGAGATATATATGAATATATAGTGATACATATTGTTATTAAATAAATATTATAACATATTTGATAAATTAATAAAAGGCTAAAATATTTAACATAATTTAGAATAGTAATACAACGTGAAGTTATATTTGGCTAAACTTGGATAGGACTTTCATTTTTAGGTATCAAACGTTACTCGGTCGAGGGATAGTCTAGCTTTGACAATTGCCGTGACAATCGGTCTTTGGAATACACTTCGAACTAGTAAGAGTCAACGTTCGCGCAGTCAATGAACTGCTGCCACCACCACCTGGTCCAATCATAAGCATCCCAAACTTAGGACGCATGTGAAAACTCAGTGACAGGAGACAGATATAGTTTTTCTTCTTATCCCGTAGATGACTCATCCCCGTGTTTGTGCGCCTACACGAGGGTGTGACGTGGCTGAAGAATCCCATCAGATAGATCTCAATAATGGTTTCTGTCCTTAGACGGGGCTAAGCATCTCTTTCTTCGACGCCGTAATGTTTGAGGATCTAATCATAAATGTTCAGGATCTCTTGCCTGCCTGTTTAAAGGGTTTAATGCTCCGTCTCTGTTGTTTCTGTCCACAACAGAAAAAGCCGAAACAAAAGGGAAAAGCTAGTAAAAGAAAGTAGCTTTTTAACTGTCAAAACCCAAATTACACATTGGAGGTTTCAGTGAAGAGCTTATATACAGGAGGTTTGAAGGGGCATTTAAGCGTGTTATTCCATTCGCGGAGAAACCATGTACAGGGTTCTGACTTGCAGAGAAGTGAGAGCTAGAGCTCCCCAAAAGGCTCTGACTTGGTTAGCTTCATTCAATCTTTCAAGGTACTTTCTTTATTACGATCCTTTATCGAGTAGTGGGATTGTTTACTTATTTTTACTTGGGGATGATTATGAGGTTTGTTTGGATTTTGAGGCCGAATAGATGGTGCTATTTCTTCATTAACCTAGGTGATTTTCATAAAGGAGGAATCTTGATTTTGGAAATGTCTGTAACTTTTTTTGGGGCCTTTATTGGTTTGCGTAGTGTTCTGATTCGGTGACAAAAGTTGTGGCTATTTCCGTCCATAGAGGCGAACTGCTTGTATCTCTCGGCTGTCTGTCTTCTATAAAATTGATATTTCAGTTTCTCTCTTTGTAGGAGGTCAGCTCATTCTTTGCCTTTTGCAACTGTAGAAGTTGACGAAATATCAGGTTCTCAACCTGCTAAAGTGCACAACTTGGGTCAGTAACATTAGCTCTTCCGCACAATACATATGTCTATGTATTTTCAAGAGAGGAATTTCCTTAAAATTTTCCTCTCTCTTCTTTGAATCCCAAAATTTACTATGAAAATGTGGTTCCTAGTCGAACAGAAAACAAAGATAGAACTCCTTTTGTTTTACAATATTCTTTCTTTGGAAAATATAGTTGAATTTTCATTATGTGATAAACTGAAGCTTAAATTTTGAGTCTCTAACTGGTTTAGATTTTATGAACCATCCCTGATGTTGAGATCTCCAATCAAAAGATATTGGAAGTTTGAGCATAGAATGTCATTGACTTCAGTGCAGGGCAAATGGGAAGGAGCTTCAAAGTGGAACACAATTGTGGATCCTTTAAATGGAGAGCCATTCATTAGAATCGCTGATGTTGATGAAACAGGAATTCAGGTATAGGTTTATGAATATGCTGTAGAATACCATCTTCACTTTGTTTTCAAGTTTGACTTGACTTTTTGTGATAGTCCAAATTAGGTTGTGTTTAAACTGAATTTTGTACTCAGGACAGTATCAATATGTCATCTCCTTTTAATATGGAAACTATTTCAGATAATTTCTTATGCCAATGGTCATCTTAGCTGAACTTCACTAATTGCTGTCACAAAAGTTTAAATATTCCGGAATTTCGTATATCAGTATGTGTGCATTTCTGCTAAAGTTTTATTACTGTTGGACTAATTATGCAGCCATTTGTCGAGAGCTTATCCAAGTGCCCGAAGCATGGACTACACAATCCCTTTAAATCACCGGAGAGGTTTTTGTTGCTTTCTATCTTTCCTATCAAACTTTGATGCTTTATGTATTCTTTTTTCTCTGTATCTTATTGCTTCTAGTCTCGCCTTCTTAAAATGGTAAAGTGATATCGACTACAATGATTAGTCATCAGCTGTCTTTTTTAATATACTGAAGGTAAAAGAAATAATCTTCTGCAGATATCTTTTGTTTGGAGACATATCTGCTAAGGCAGCCCACATGCTTGGCTTGCCAAAGGTAATTTATTCTATTTGGAAGAATGAAAACTTTCTTTTCCTTTTCCATTTAATTAAGATAAACTTATCTTATGTTCTTATTACATTATCAAAGTGTTGATTCTGTAATAATTGCAATTTCAATGGATTTTCAGGTTTCTGACTTCTTTGCTAGGTTAATACAAAGGGTGTCTCCGAAGAGTTATCAGCAAGCACTTGCTGAAGTTCAAGTTACCCAAAAGTTTCTTGAAAATTTTTCTGGTGATCAGGTAGATCAAGATAACTACCGTTAAATGTTTCAACTTCTCTTTTCTCCCATCTCAAAAGAAACTAAGAACGTCAAATTGGCTTCAATTTTATCAAATTAATGAATAATTGTGGCATTGTTTAATCTCATTTTGAACTTATTCTTCTGAATGTAGTTATGATTTCTCACTTCTCTATTGATGGACCACATGGCTTGACTTGACAATAAACATTAATGGATTTATGTTAACAAGAGAATTATTGGAAATTATTCTCTCTTTAGTAGGTGCTAGAGAAAAGTAATTCACAAATTTTGTTTAATTTCTTTTTTCATATTTCCTTCCATATTTGACAGGTCCGGTTCCTGGCAAGGTCTTTTGCTGTACCTGGAAATCATCTTGGTCAGCAAAGTCATGGTTTTCGATGGCCTTATGGTCCTGTAAGTGTTTTGTTTTTGGTGTTTCAATAGATAATTGACATCAAGTGCTTGGATTGTGCCTATGAAATAATGACGAGCAAAGAAGACTGTTTCGATGTGTAAGAATGGTCACCCTAAAATTACCTTATGAGGGAGCAACCTGTGGCCTGCATTTCCATGTTGCATAAGAATGATTATTTTTTTAAAAAAAAATTGCAGCACTGTTGATATGGTGATATAATGGTAATAAAGATAGAATAGATTTCATTTGTAACATTTCTTATCTTTAGAGCTTACCTTTCCCAACCTTTGTATACTTAGAAGAACTTGTATGCAGGTTGCAATTATTACTCCTTTCAATTTCCCGCTGGAGATTCCGGTACTTCAGTTGATGGGTGCATTATATATGGGCAACAAACCCACTGTTAAAGTTGATAGCAAGGTCAGTTTATGGGACTTATTGGGGAATCTTCAGGGTTTCAAAATTATGGTCGTGACTCTTGACACTATGCTATATTTAATATCTCCTCCAGAGTATATATTTAATATCTCGTCCAGAGTATATTCATGAGCATTTAGAAGATGGGTTTCAATTATATAGGTGGAGGAGGGTCAAATGATTTGTCTTTTCTCCTAAAAGCCAAAAACATAATTTATAATGTAATTGAGATAGAAAGATGAGCATTTAGTTCATGGCCAAGCCACTGTAAGCTTTGAGTGCAGGCTAATATACACTCTGAACCCCGCTTTTTTCTTATTTTTCTGATTACTTCATCCATTTATCTGGTTAAGTTATGAGGGAAGATGTTTTGCAATAACCTAGTGAGGATAATTGTATATCAGAAAAGTGAAATAGTGATCGGAAAAAAGGATAGTAAATTGTTTAATGAAAAAAATCCTGACCTATTGAGAGACATATAATAATCTTTAATCTTCTGCTTTTCAGAGAAAGCTCATGGAAGCTTCACAGTCAACAAAAAAATGTTTTATTAAGACTACTACAAGTCGATCGATTATCTTCAATAATGCATATATGCTTAAAGTGTAGCTAAGTTTTTCTCGATATAAGGGTAAGTTGCTTTACTTTGGAGCATTAGGACATGATTGGGGCTTGAAATGAACCTAGAAAAAAAGCCTATTGACACTGTCGCTGGATACCTTCAATGGCCGAAAAAGCCTGTAGACGCAGTCGCTGAAAAAGGTTGTTGGCACGGTTGCTGGATACCTAAAAAAAGCCCGTGAATGTACTTGGCTATCAGTGCATCTCTCCCTATACATATTGTAACTTGTTGGCAGCATGTGCTGCAGGTTTGCATTGTTATGGAGCAAATGATGCGGCTACTTCATTATTGTGGATTACCTGTGGAAGATGTTGATTTCATAAATTCTGATGGGAAGACTATGAACAAACTTTTATTGGAGGTTGGTCTTTCAGGAGATGACGATTTTATTTATCATTTGCACTTAATGTTGTGAATTTTTTCGAAGATTTACCTTCACTTGCCGTCAAATTATTGTACCTCTGCGCTCAACTGAACTCTTGAAGCATATATTTACACTTTTTTAGCTATTAGCCCAATGATTTCTAGTGAAGTTAATATTTGGCCAAATTTAGGTCTGCCATTACTGTTATGATGCAACATATGTGATGCATTTCTGGTATATAATGTAAAAAATCCTTGTCCACTGATTGGGCTATATCATGACATAAATAGGTGAATGACAGTAGGGTGGAAATGTTTAATAGTTGTTCGCAATTGTGCTGGTACTAATAATTATCAACGGATGCATTTGAAACTACCATCGGTTTTAGAAAATGCTTATTTGTGTTAGTGATGATAATCACTAATGAAATGAAAATTCTGAGTAGTTTTCCTGCTACCTTCCAGGCAAAACCACGGATGACCCTCTTTACCGGTAGCTCGAGAGTTGCAGAAAAGCTAGCTGTTGATTTAAAAGGTCGTGTTAAGTTAGAAGATGCAGGATTTGACTGGAAAGTTCTTGGACCTGATGTTAATGAGGTATTTCTGTTACCTGTTTAATGATTGATGGTTTATTTGCACTGTATCAGCGATCAAGACAATTGTTAAAGTGAATTTCCTATTGCTTTGTGAATATCAGGTGGATTACGTTGCATGGGTTTGTGACCAGGATGCATATGCATGTAGTGGCCAGAAGTGCTCTGCACAATCAATACTTTTCATGCACGAGGTTAGCTGTATTATAAACTTTTCATGCACGAGTTTAGCTGTATTACGTGGTTTAGTATATATATATCCTATTAGCTTTTAACGTAAGGATAGCTTTACATTGAATACTTTTCGGTCAATTGAATAACAGGAAAAAGCTAAATGCTAATCAACTAAGCTATTTTCTCTCTCTTTAATGAGCATTTATTGTATTGCAGAACTGGTCCAGTACTTCCCTTATATCTAAACTGAAAGATCTTGCAGAGAGAAGAAAGTTGGGAGATTTAACTGTTGGCCCTGTTCTCACTGTAAGTATGGAGGGTAGCACTGGATTCTATTGTTTTGTGGCTCTCGTATAAATCCTTTTTCACAATCACAATTTTCTAACAATTTTCAAAATTGCGTCTTTCATAATATAGTTGAAAAATGTTAACTTGGTTTTGTTCTTGACACTGTAGCTTACAACTGATGCAATGCTAGACCACATGGGTAAATTGCTTCAGATATCTGGAGCAAAGCTACTTTTTGGGGGCAAACCTCTGGAAAATCATTCCATTCCATCAATATATGGTGCTTTAAAGCCAACTGCTGTATATGTTCCTCTTGAAGAAATTGTGAAGGATGACAATTTTGAGCTTGTAACTAAAGAAATATTTGGACCATTTCAGGTATAAAAGATTCCATAATTCATGTTCTCTTATGTATTCCTCACGAAAATGCCTACATTCTTTTGATAAGAGTTCTCTGTTCTAAATACACTAGTCCACAACCTTCATCGTTGGAAGATGTTAGGAAGATTATATCAAGGTCATAATTATGTAGTTGGAACATGGAAAGACAGTGCAGATGAGGACTGCAGAGACCAAATTGATGTCCTGTGTTAATTTTGACTATGGACCTAAATTTGTAAAGAGCAAAAACTGTCACTGCTAAGTCTTATGGGAGACAATGGCCTTATTGAATTTATTCATTTCAGATTATTATGCGAGACAATGGCCTTATGGTTACTTTGTGAATCTGCCATTTTGTTGGGTTTGTTTAGATTATTATGCGAGACAATGGCCTTATGGTTACTTTGTGAATCTGCCATTTTGTTGGGTTTGTTTATATTATTGAATTGATTCATTTCAGATTATAACGGAGTTCAAGAAAGATCAACTTCCGATGGTCTTGGATGTTCTTGAGAGGATGCATGCTCATTTAACCGCTGCTGTGGTTTCAAATGATCCTCTATTTTTGCAGGCAAGTTGTAATTCTTCGACCTGCGGGTAGTTTTATTTGCATATTCTTTTACTAACTTCAAGCTAATACAATGGTAAAATATTGGAAGAATTTGAAACACAAGTCAGGTGTTCTTTGATTATTGACCTCAAATCACTTGAATCATTTAGCTCGTTCAGTTTGCTTGAGTTTTAGTAAAAGCATTCAGATTTTAGCTGTATTGCCTTCGAGGGGGGATTGACACAGGATCGAGTGGCTTTTTAACAATGTTTCCCTAAACTTGAGGAGTTTCTGAGAAGTTTATTTATTACACGAGTTTGCAGGAAGTGGTTGGCAAATCAGTAAATGGAACTACATATGCTGGATTGAGAGCAAGAACAACTGGAGCTCCACAGAACCATTGGTATGAAGAAATCAGATGTCAAATTTTCCTTAGCTTGAGAAAAGGTTAGAAAGGTGGAATGTTAACAATGGTGCTGTGAACAGGTTTGGACCCGCTGGAGACCCCAGAGGTGCAGGAATTGGAACCCCAGAAGCAATAAAACTTGTCTGGTCTTGCCATAGAGAAATCATATATGATTTGGGGCCCATTCCGAAACACTGGGAAATTCCACCCTCAACCTGAGCTGAGGAGCCACGTTTGATCAACCCTCCGGAACTTCCATCAAGAGTGACCACTACAAATGTTTCAGAATAAAAGCAGAATATATCCTAGCCATCCAATTATGTAGTGATCACACTTGATATCCATCCTGTTCACTATTTCCAAAAAAATAAAATATCGTCCAACTTTTTTGGAACGATATGTTTTGTAGAAACTAAAATAACTTTTATCCTAGGTCTCCATATTTCCGTCCCACGTTCAGCTAGCTCTATTTGTATGCGTTCGATATCATACAACAGATTGATACAAGCATGAAAATATTCGTGCGGTGAAGAAAACGATATCGATTGGGATAATTTATAATTAAATATGAAACTTTTAGAATTTGGTCAAAGTTATAAAATCGTTCTTTTTTTTTTTTTTGAGAGTGGGTTAGTTTGGAATAAATAAGGTTTTAGGTTTAAATTACCGAAAGGATCTCTTTGTAAAAATGTCAGAGACCATTTCTAGATTCTTTGTAAAAATGTCAATGGCCATTTCTAGATCTCTGCAAAGCGATGAATTTTATATAATTTTATTTGACAATGTTGTTATATTTATATTTTTAAAATGTGAAATAAATACATTAAACTTTAATTAAAACTTTCTTTACATTATGCAATAGTTAGGAAAATTAATAAAACTTGAATCAAATATAAATAAACATAAGAATAATTTTAATAAATTAAAATTATTAAGGATTAAAAGACTAGTAAAAATATTATGATATTTACTATAAAATGTCATAAAAATATTATGATATTTACTTTTCATTATTTACAAGAAGCACAATTCTAAAATTATGTTTCTAATTAATTTTACTTATGCTTAATTTTTTTGATAATTGAAAAACCTTCTACTAATTCATGTTTATTAAGATGAATGAACTCGAAACAGGCCTCAGTAATTATTATTATAAACAGTACACTAATTTTTTTTAATAAATTAATAATTAAAAATTTTAATTAAATGAAATTTAATATAAGTTGACATTATAAAATAAAGTTTATTAATTTATGGAGATTAAATTTACAAGGTACATGCCGAATCAGACATAGGTAGGCCAGGAAAATTAACTTGGGTTTGACATCTCAAATTCGGGCTGACCCGTAACTAAAACTCTGGAGCCTGCCCGTTATAGTCGATTGAAACGGTACGTCTTGAATTAGGGTTACGCTTCCTCTCCTCGTTGAATAACGGTCAGTCGTGTTTCTCTCTCAAATCTCTCCCTCCCTCAGCTACTTCCAGTGAAACGCACGCCACCGCAACATCGTAAGCTTCTCTATTACGTTTTCTACTACTCTTCTTTTTTGTTTTTATTACGTTTGGATTGTATTACCAAGTACGGAGTATTTACCTACTGTTAGTTTGCTGGTTTTTACTTGTTTGGAACCTAAACACTTATTAGAGGAGTGGTTAGTTTCGCACGATGATCTAACTTCAGTTTTTATTCCTATCAAATTTTAGTGATTTGAGATCGTTGATTGTAGCTTTTGCTCTGTATTTTGTTTGATACAATTTCTATTGCAATAATTTTTTTGTTGGCACAATTGAAATGCAAAATCTTTGTTTTTTAAGGAGAATCATTGCATTGTTAATTTTCATATATGTATGTTTTGAAATCTTTGTTTTTTCATATAATTTGTTTGCTCCTTTTCTCAACTTTTATGTTGCGTTTTTGGTTCTTTTGCAGATTTCAAGTTTTGCTTTACTGTTTTGGGATGTCTTTGCTTGAAGTGATTACTAATGCCCTGGCCAATAGGGAAAATACTGTAACTCAGTCTGAATATCCAATAATTCTCAACTCGGATGATGTTCTTCTGAATTTGAAGCCTAATGTTGAAAGCGCAAATAGTGCAGCACTTGCCAACCCTGTTACTGGGTGGGAGCTGTATCAAACCGATTCTCTGCTGATTGAATTGTGTAAAAAGTTTCATGCAAAGTTAAAGAGAAGGCTTAAAGACACTAATAACTTCAACAAGGATGAGTTTGTTGGAATTTTGATTCAGTTTCTTGAGAAAATTGCTGAAAAAGTTGGGATTTCTATAGGGGTTGATTGTTCTGATGACAGATATATTCAGGTATTAATTCAGAAAGTTGGACTTTTGATTGGTTGGGATGTGGCAGGTTTGGTTTTGGAAGCATGTTTGGATTTGGAGATATGGGATTTGGTGGAGACGTTGGTTATTAATAGAATTGTGAATCATTCCTCTTATTCAAATTTAATTATGACTCTTGCAGATAAAAACAGGTCTGATCTTCTATGTCTAAGTGTCCAACATGCTTCAGATCTTGGATTGTCTGAGTTGATCTCTGTTTTAAGGTATTTTCTTTGTCCATCAAAAGATTCTTTGAGTACTATGGTGAATGTGAGGAAGGAATGGGAAAGGCAGGCCTTGTTAGCTGTAGAAAAGGCTAGTGATAAGAGTCTCCCAGACAAGAAATCCCATGTAGCTAAGGAGGCTTCAATTCTGCTTATGATTGCACATGATGGATTCTCAGTGTCTGAACTTTGTTTGCATTATTTGATGGCATCCTCGAGCATTGATGATGTGGTATTATCATCTGCAATGGTCAAACTAAAGGGTAATGAGACGAAAAACCTGATTAGGTACCTGGGAAAATGGTTGAAGAAGTATGAAATGTTCCCTCAGGCGGCTCCATGCCCAAAGGCTTCTACTATGCTGGATTTGAAGGCTTGTGATTGGGTACCTAAACTTGAAGATATTATCCGTTATCTTGGATTGGTGCTTGATGAGAACTTCTCTTCATTGGTTTTGAATCCAGAGTTTCACGAAGAGCTGGTATCTATTGAGTCAACAGTTGCTTCTTTGGCTTCAGAAGCTAAACTCTGTTGTTTTGTTTCAAACATTATTCAGAATTTGAGAATTGAAGGCAAAGGTGAGCAAACCTAGGAAAACTGTTAGGTTTCTTGGTAATTTGTTCATGTCACTTCCATTGAATTTTGATTTGGACTCTCGTAATGGTGAATGTACTCTCTCAATCATGGGGTTATCTAATTCCTTTTCACAGAGCTTTATACAATTCCAACAACAATCACGTCCTTGATTACTTTTTTGGTTTTCTGCTACCCAAACTGACTGTAATATGCTAGCAGTCTCTCACAACACTTCCACCGCTAGCCTACCTTTGAAGTTACGCTATGCCAAAGCTCTGGAATCTCTTGCAGTAATAACAGAATCCTGTGTCCTGAATCTTTGGCAAGTTAAATCCTCTACAGCGATTTATGTACGTAAATTCTCATACCATTCGGTTCAATTTATGATAATCAATTTCGTTTCAGACCCGCTTTCTTTCGGCCTATTATATGCTAAGCATGAAGTCACACAACCGCAACAAGAAATTGTTAGCCATTCTGTACTGCATGTTGCAAGGTGCTTTATTTTTCATACATTTTGATTTTAAGGGAACAGGAATGGTTTATGCATAAATATGTTCTATTTCTTTATCCAAAACCTCCTGAAAAATTTATGAAAAAGACTATTTGAGACTTACAGTTTTGTCGTTTACCGTTTTTCTCCACTTCGTCTTCGGGTCTTCCCAGTAGTCTGTTCATTCAAGGCCCAGTACCTTGAACCTTTGAGCGTATTTCTTTCATTTTTTAAAGGAGTTTTAGTTTCTTCTTTTTAAATGATTTATTGTTTCATTTTACTCTTATTATTTAGATAATGTAAATGAAAGTTCTTTTTTGTTATACTTGAGAAAACATTGAAAACTCAATTTTGATCCTTAAATCCACAATTCATTGTTTGATCTCTTGAAATTTTTCTACAGACTCAAGTGTAATTAACCTCGACTCTGTGTGTGTGTGTGTGTGTGTGTGTTTTTTTTTTTCCTGTTTTCATGATCAAGAATGGCTGTCTTTAAACAAATGGTCAAGAAATTTGCATATATCCCCTGAAAACAGCCTTGATCTGTGAACCAGACTCTAGAGTATGACCTTGAGCATGGAGACTTGGTGGATGTTGATAACAAATTCGTGGATTGAACACATACTACATCAGGTTATCTCGGAAAGTTAATGGAAAATCTACCATACGTTTATTTCAGAAACTCTTCTCAATCCTTCGAAAGCTCTTTTACTAGAAAAACTTAAATATTGATGAATATGCAGATTAGTGCCAAAGTATATGCTTCCTTTGACGATGATTTTAATAGTTATAATGGACCCAACCGTGACTACTGATTTTCACTAATTATACTTTTTTTCTTAAAATAAATTTGTCAAAATAGAGACATATTAAACAACTTAACAAATGAAATTGTGACACATTCAACAACTTAACATATGTAAAAGATCAAAGAATATACATTCAACTGAACAAGTAGCTTTGTCATAAGTATTTAAACTTGGTACAATCTGAATTGAAGGTGGCTTATGCGCCTACAAAATCAATCCAATCCATGCAGAAAGAAGCTCTCGTTATGTATATGCAGTTATTGGTATTGGTCCAATGGAATTAACAACGCGTTGCAATAAAAAATACCAATAATCAAATACTTTAATCACAAGAAAAAATAAAATATTTTATCATATCTATGCTACTCATAATATCAAAGATCAAAGAGATTCGAAATAAATCTTTATCATCTAATTTATCACTATTCTAATAATATTAATAACTTCTTAATTATCTCATTTACAGATTCTATAGAATCTAAATATATTCCAAATAATTCATATATAAAATTTTCCAGAAAATAAAAAGTCATGATATAATTATATGCGGAATAATTTCAAATTTTCAAATTAAAGGGTCCATTATACTTCCATACTGTATCTTTAGTGTTTTGACCATAGCTTTATTGGGTTTTCTTCGAGTCTTTTACCAGCTTCAACCTTAAAGTAACTACCCTTGATGCTCCTTTAGCAAAGTCCAGCACAACCTTAATTCGTTTACTACCTTAAGCATATACTAAAGACTTTAGGAGAAAAATATAGTTTTTAAATGGAAATTGTAAATTGTTTATGCAGAAATGAGAAATTTTTATTTCATGACAGACGAGATTGCAAAGATGAGATACATAAAGAATACTTGATGCCCCGGTTACTACCGTAGGGGTCTTATTTATACAAGCAGACTTGTTGTCCATATTCTAAAGTTAACAAAAATTACATCATATCAACTTTTTGAGAGAGTAGGTTTTATCTTTATCGATAGTAGATTCTCTTTTTCTGAGTAACTGGAGAGATTTCCATGACTTTGAAAGCAGAACCGCAAAAACTCAAATTGAATAGTTCCTCATATGGTAGAGCGATCGACCTAGTTGCAAGATTGCAATGTGATATTTAATGTTTGCTTGTCAATTCAATATAGATTTCTAGTTTTGGATCTTATAATTAAGGGTTAGAGGAAGAAGAGAAGTCCTAAGAGGTGTACCAAAGTCAGGTGGTAGAATCTAAAAAGGGATACAGTGGAAAAATTTAGAGATAGAGTAATATATGGCAAATAATGAAAATTGGAAGGAGATGCTAACCGAATGTGGCAAAAAATAGCAAATTTTTTAAGGAATACAACTATAGAGACTTTTGATGTTTTAAAAGGGCTTGCCCATAAAGCTTTATTGGATAGCACCACACAGGTGGAGAGACAAGTTAATAGAGAAAGTTATAAACTGACAAAGAAAGAGGGAAAGAAGATAATCTTAGTTATTGGAAACTAAAGATGGAGAAAATGATATTTTTAAGTTAGCAAGAGCTAGAAAACAAAAAGGAAGAGGTTTATATCAAATTTTTTGTATAAAAGTTAAAGCAGGGTGGTGCTTGTGGCTAAAAATGACATCAAAAGACAATAGAAGAGGTTTTTCTATAGCTTTTTTAATAAAGGTGTAGAGGACAAGTTAGAAGATTTTAGACTAACATCTACATAGATTTCATAGAAGAATTTCTCATCTCCAATCATTACTCAGTGATATTTGTGGTGATCGATAGGTTTAGTAAGTAAGCAAATTTCTTAGCCCTTAAACATCACTATATTGCAAAATTTATAACTAACGTCTTCTTATGTAATGTATGCAAACTCCATGAAATGTTGGAGTCGATCACCAACAATATAGATCCCCTTTTCTTAAGCCAATTTTAGTAGGAGTGCTATAGATTACACAGAATGAGTCTATAGTTTTTGTTCGCTTATCACCCTCAAACAGATGGGCAAGCTGAGGTATTGAACATGATGTTAGAAACTTATTTGAGGGGTATGTTCAGTGACTATTATAAAAAATGGTTTCATTGGCTACCCCTTAAAAAATGATGTTATAATACTACCACCCCTCTGTCATTAATTCATCCCCTTTTGAAGTTCTTGATGGATATTCTTTGCCCATCTATGTGCCATATTTTGACAAGAAAGAGAAGCCACAATTTAAGTGGTAACATTTTATTTGCAATAAGCACAAGAAGGAATGAAGCAATAAGCAAATAAGAGGAGAGTAGGCAAGATATTTCATATTCAGGAGATGGTTTTCGTTTATAGATAAGGAATTGTAACCAAAAGAGTAAACTAAAAGTTGTCCTTAAGGTTCCTTGGGCCATTTAAGATATTAGATAGGTTTGGTGCAGAGGCTCAGAGATTATAATTCCCACCTGGAGCCCTCATAGATGATGTCTTTCACGTGTCTTAGTTAAAGAAACACCTTCCTTTGACCATTAAGGTTTCTCCTCAACTATTAAATGAGGTGGGTGTTTAAGAAAAAGTGTTTGTAGCTGTTCTAAGGAGGAGGATGGTCAAAAGGCATAACAAACTTGCAATGCAGTGGCAAAATAAATGGTTGAGGCCACAAGAACATGTCATGTAAGAATTAATATTGCAGATACAAGAATACTATTCACAATTGAACCTCGTTGATAAGGTTTTTGAAGAAGGCAATAGTGTTACGTGAAGAATTGAAAAATATGATCAATACATCATCATACCTTATTACACGACATCTTTTCACTTTAATTAAACATTTTTGTACTCCTTAGTAAATAATGACATGTATTAGCTAATATATGATTTTATTATGACTTGTACGATTTCCTTGCCTTTTTCTAAAAGAATATAGCAGTTGTAACCTATATACTGCTGTATGAGATGTTGGGGATACAATAGCTAAAAACTATTTCAGAATCTTTACTCACTCCTCTTCTTTTCTCTCTTATTGTTAATCTCAATTTGTCATCTTATCTTCACTCCCTTCTATCTATAATTCTCATTAACACCACCCCTATCCACTACTTGATTATGAATTGCCTATGTCGAAGTTCTAGTAGCTAGTTCTAAACCATCTATCTTTATGTGTTAAAATGATTGGAACCCACCTATATTACAAACAAATCCCATGTCGCTATAAGAATGAAACCAATTACTACAATCCAATAACATTATAAGTCATATGCAAGTTCTTGCTAACTAGTGTATAATACTGGTAAGTTTCCAGTTTTCATATACTTGTATTCTAATTTCTAAAACCCCCATTTCCTATTCCATCAAAGAGTCAAATTTATTGCTTCCATCGTAATTGTAAGAAAATTTTGAACAAAGAGAACATGGATTTTTAGTGAAACAAGATTATTGTCATAGTTGTATACAATTTATATTAAGATATAAACCCTAATTTAAGTTGATAGAACTCTAAAATCGCATAATTGAATAAAGATTAATTAATTTTAGCTCAACAGTGTATACATATTGCTCCACGTGTACATAAGTTGGTTAATAGTTAGTTTTAATTTTAGTAGTAAGTTTTTGCTTTTTTTTAGTTTGTGAGATGAGTTGGAGAACAATTACAACTTCTTGTATATAAGAGGATTTTCCTCATTAATTGATGAGTGGAAGATTCATTCAATTCTTGAATTTGTTCATGGTATCATAACATTATTTCTAATATGATATTGAGTTTCTTGATTTCCTTTGATTTTTAATTAATTCTTTTGTCAAAGCATGGAGGAAGGAGGAGTTGTTTTGAGACCTAGAGTTAAGAGGGAACTAGGAGTGGAAGGATCGATTAGGTTAAGACACAATTGATCTATTATTTCTGCAAAGATCATATCATCTTGACATGGTATTAGTAACCACTCCATTAATAGGTAACAACTATCTCTGATAGAGTCAGAGCTATGAAGTTAGTTCTCAAGGCAGTGATGAGATTAGCATTCATATATGGCAAATATCAGATACCTAATGAAGATTCACTAGACAATGATTCGTGGAGTAAATTTGATAACATATTCATTTCATAGATATTGAATTCAATTTCCAAAGACATTATTAATGTTTACTTGTATGCATCAAATACTTTTTAGCTTTGGAAGGAATTTGAGAAGGGGTATGGAGAGTGTAATGATCCTCCTCTTTACCAGATGTAAAGGAAATAGACATAGTTACTCAAGGTAATATGACTGTTGCTATATATTTTACAAAATTGAACTTAGGGATGAGTTGGGGTGTTTGATGCCAATACTAAGGTGCACCTATGGTCATATGAACTCAAATAGCAAGTTAATACAATTTCTGATGGGGCTAAATAAGGGATATGATCATGTCATGAGCCAAATTTTGGTGATTAATCCATTAATTAACATTGACAAGGTATGTTTAGTGATTTTAATAGTTAAGAGATAGAAAGAAAATTAATGTGGTGAATGTTGATAATAATGAAAATTAGAGGATAAATGATCAAAAGAGATAGAGGAGGAAAGGGAAATCATAAAATAAGTGTCTGTTTGGATAGACTTATACCAGTAGAGCTTCTGTCAATAGAGCTTTTCTGAGAAGAATTTTTCTAAGAAATCAGTTGATTGTTTAGTTGTTATTTAAAAAAGAGTTTTTTTGAAAAAGTTTCATACAGTAGACTATTTGGCAACATAAAAATAAAAGGCACTTTTAATTTTAACTATATTTTATTTTATAATAAAAATTATTTATGCATGTAAATATTATTTAAAGTATATTAAACAATATGCAAAGCACAATATATTAATTATTATATAATTTTAAACCATATGAAACATAAATGAAAATAACTAACCAAATATTTTATATGGATTAAAACATAAGTAAAACTAATATCAAAAATAAATATTAAAACATATAAAAAAGCCAAATAATGTTATATAATTCCCAAAATAAATGTGAAGATGGGTTTGTGGGTATTGTGAAAATTATGTGTAAAATATAAGGGCAAAAGAGATTAAAAAATAGGCTGATTAATTGATCTGAAAATTCTACTGAACAGGCACATTTTTTAGAAACTTCAAATTTGAGCTTCTTAAAAAGCTGTATTTTAGCTGCCAAAAAAGCTATATCTACTAAAAAAGTGATTTTTTATTTTACAGTCAAACACTTATTTTTCTTTAAAAAAAGCTTTTGCAGTGGAAAAAGTGCTTATTCACCCTCCAAAAGCTCAACCAAACAGACACTAAGTGACATTTGAATGCATAGGTATCTAGATTGGTAAAAGGAGTTAAAAGAGCAAAAATCAAAATATAGAAAGAGAAATATGCCATATATGGTAGAGACTGAGAAAATAGGAGAAACAAATGTGGAATAAATTAACACATTAATAAATAATTGGCGGTTGAATATTTCTAGTACAATTCAATAAGAGGTTGGGAGATTTATGAAAGGAAAGGCAAAATTGGGAGTTGATGGAGGAGATGATGTGAAATTTGTACATTTTGAGGAGTTTGTAAATACCAAAACACATAGATCTCTTAGTTCTTTTGAATTAATTATAAATGAATCATGGATAATAAACACTGGAGCCTTTAATCGTATATGTATAGATTAAAAAACATGAAAATACCACTCGTTCTAAACAACTAACCCTAATTTACTTATTAGATGGAACCATTAAGTTTGATCACTATACGGGTGATATAAACTTGATAAAAATAATAACTTTGACAGAAGCCTTACAAGTACAAGTTTTCAATTTAACTTTTTATATATCAAAAATTTGATCATTACAACATATATAAAATTCATTTTATTCATCGTCGATCTTTTACAAGTCCTAAAGACTGGTGAAATACTAGAAATTGGCAAAACAATAGGGAGATTATGTATACTTGATTCATTTTCTTTTCATCAATATAGCATAGAGTATAATATTTTTAAAGCCAGTTATACTCATGATTCTTTCACAAATAAAGTGTTTATTATAATCGATAGTGCAATATGGCACAATAAATTAGGACATCCTTCTTATGTTGTAACCACCCATATTTGTTTTATTAAAAAAATCAATTATGACTATCCTAATCCTTATGATATATGTCCTATAGAAAAAATTGCAAAGGAACCCTTTTCCTGCTAGTAACAAAAATCAACCAGATGTTTTGTGCTTATTCATAAGGATTTATAGGGTCCATATCATAGTTCTAGATTAAGTGAAGCAAAATTCTTTTTTACCATTGTTGATGATTTTTGCAAATCTGTATGGACATGTTTGCTAAAGTATAAATCTTAAGTCACTTTAATCTTTTCTTTAACCTCAAAGTTCAAAATGTGAGAAGTGACAATGGCTCTTAATTTATGAATCAAGAATGCTAACTATTGCTATCCAATAATGTAATTTTACATAAAGTCCTATATACATACTCCCCAATAAAATGGGGTAGTAAAGAGAAAACATAAGCATTTTTTATGAGTTGTAAGAGCCCCAATGTTTCAATAAAATTTTCCTAATAGAATATGGGGAGATTCTATCCTTCCTGCCACTTACATAATCAATAGATTACCATTCAATAGATTAACATCCACTAAATTCGGTTGGAAAACTCCTTATAACACCCTTTTTAAACCACTAAACACCTTCGAAGTTTATGAAATTCTTTTTAATCCACCAAATACCTTCAAAACTTTGGATGTCTTTGTTTTGTCATAAACATAAGCCTTGAAAAAAGAAAGTTTGACATTAAACCTTATCAATACATCTTCATTTGATAAATCCATAGGTATAAAGCATTTAAATTTTATGATATTCAAAATCATAAAGTTATTATATCCAGAGATGTTCAATTTCGTGAAACCATTTTCCTTTACCACAAACTGAAAGAACCTACAAAAACCATTCCTTTACCAAAACCTTTTGACTTGTTTGAATATAGCAAACCATTCCCTTGTACTAGCCAACATAGGATTTTTACTTAGACCTTATCAACCTAAATCAGAATAAGAATTAATAATGTCCTAACCATATGAGATATTGATAAGTGTAAATTACATTGTGTTTTAGGGCATAGTTTGATATGTGTTTATCCATTAATTCGATAATTTAGTATGTGTTTAGGTTAGAATTGTGTTAGTTTGTTAATTATTTGTGTTTAAAGTGTTTTATCAGAAGTGCAAGCTTTTGAGCTTAAATATTATATTTTTGAGGTACCTTGATGTGTTTATTAGTATTTCAGGGTCAATATTGAAGAACATAGGAGTTTCAGAAGACATTTGGGTCGAAACAATGCCCCACGATTGTGATAAAAGGCTTATATGTAGGCCACGATTGTGGCCTAAGTCGGGCAGATGTGCAGACGCTCAAAAACTTCATGATTCAAGAGATTGTTTGGACTTTTTAGACCCAAACAAACCCTAGGGTTACCCAAAATATAAAAGAGTATAAAAGGAACATTAAAAGGCAGAAAAAAGGAGCTTTTACATCAGCCACTTTTGGAGAGAAACCCTAGAGATAATTGTTGAGAGATTGAGAAAGAGAAGAAGGAAGAGAGAAGTGGAGAAGAAACCGACATTAACGTACTTCCCGGATCAAGAGTTTCTGATGTCGTTGCCTCCCGTCTCCATCCAAGATCTTATTTCCTGTTATTTTCCATTTTTATTATTGTATTGAATTAGGAATAGCAGTTTGATGATAGAATATGTGAATGTTGAGATGTTCTAAACTCACCTTCAGGTTTTTTTTTATCTTTGATTTAATGAAATCTGATTGTTTTTATGTTTATTGGATTTATTTTGATTAATTTCTGTGATTGCATAATTCACTAATAAACTGAAAGGGTGAACCGAATGAAATTTTTTAAAATTGGGCTAACGAGAGTTAGGTAATTTAATAAGAACGAGAAATTAATCAAATCGGTTATTGTGTGAAGAGAGATCTCAAATAGGTTGATAGTTTATTGGACAACTTCACATCTAATTAGGGTTTTGGATAGGTCGTTAATTAAGAAATTGCAATTTTACATAATCTAATTAGGATTTATAATTTAAGGTTAATGGTTATAACTCGAGAGAGAGTAATCAATCCTAAGGATTGTCTAGAACTAATAATCCAGTAAGTATAATCGATTAGGTTAGCATTAAAGATAGGTAAATTCCCCTTTCTCTTAATTGATAGTTTTCTTAGGTTAATTCTTGACTGTGTTGCAATAGCTAAGTTGTTAATATTTTCATAATTGATGCTTGGATTGATTTGCGTGATTGAATTGATTTCTTATTTTGGTTTTGCTATCTTTTGAATTTTTGCGAATTGTGATGGCCTTAGATTTTACTAGATTATTCCTCCTTGTGGGATCGACACCTTAGGTACTACGCGAACAACCTGTGCGCTTGCGGATTATCGAGGTTAACTAATTAGAACTTACACACATTGGAAAACCGTAATCAAGTTTTTTGCGCCGTTGCCAGGGAGACGATTAGTTTAGTTCTTTAGTCTAAAGTTTTTTTTCACTGTCTTTTGTTTAGAAAAGGAAAAAATAGAGAAAGAAGTTTGGGGCGTAAAGTAGAGACACATCAAGACATCTTACAGTGAGAATGAGACGTCTGAAGAGCTAGATACTAAGAAGAAATGTAAAGAATAGTGATGGAGGATAGATATTATACGGAGCAAGGAACTTTTGTGAATTACAATGAGGCACAGTATGGTTAGGGAAGTAACGATCCTTATTGGAACATGTACACTCCGGGGTGATAGAACCACTCAAATTTCTATTGATCTAACAATGTAAGGACTCATTTAGGACATCAAGACCTATTTGAAGTTTAACAAGATGAGTCCACTTCGTGGGATTCCAAATTAGACAAAATCATGGATAAGCTAATAGACATGGAAGAGAACCAAAAGAGACTAGAAGAGCAATTTGATCAAGTAACGGAAAATCATGTCGCTTCTATTCACAACCTGGAGATTCAAGTAAGATAGCTTTCCTGTGAATTTTGTAAGAGAAGTTTGGAAGACTTTCTGAGCGATATGAAATTATATCAAGGAGAGCGATATGAGGCTATCACACTTAGGAATGGGGTAGAGATAGAAGAACTGTCACGACCTGGTACCACATCGGACCTGAGACAACCGCCGCATAACCAGGCTAAGGACACTCACAGTATCCTTAATCCGAATATGCAATGCTAACTGAATATCTATTCTTCTTTTCCTTTTTTTTTTGAAAAATTTGGGCAGCACAACGGCTGTATTTTAAAAATCCCAAAAACTGCAAACGATTTCAAACACACTTCTATATTCACATCCAACCACAACTTCAGGACTCTCTAGTCCACTCAAGGCAATCTCAACAACAGTATCAAAAGTTCATACGTAAAATCTTTTACAACAACCAAAACAGTCAAAAGTTAAGTTAGAAAATTATAAAATATATCAACATGACCAAGGTAACAAAACAGTAAAACAATAAAATAGTTCATGAGCCACTATGCAACTAAAGTACAAAGCCGGAAACTACCCACGTGCGGTAATATCCTGAAACTACCAAAAAACTGTACGATCCACTCAGAGCTTCAAACTCAATAAATTAACCTGCATGGTTGGAAAGAGGAGGGGGGTCAATACACTAGGTACTCAGCAAGTAGGAAAAACATAGATCACAAATAGAATATGATACACACCAAGACGATATGAATAATCTTATAAAATAAACATACAGCACTCAGAAAACACATAGGCTCAGCCTACGACTCAACGTATACTGGTTAGGAACCATATAGGCCTAGCCTATTAGTTCACTCATCCGGTGAACACAGGCCCCAATTCCAGTATGTAAAAGTATAAAAACATCATATGTATCTATCAAATCTCTTTAGAAATCTCAATATCAGGATAAGCCAAACAATCATGTGTATCACCATTAGTCGGCTAAACTAATGTGCACACCCACCGATACTCGGTGTTGGCTCGACTTTCATCCGTGGTGAGTCCAAAATATAGTCGACAAGAGCGTCACCTAGGTGATGACCTCGTCGGTGTCTAGACCCTAGGTGTGGAATCACCCGCAAGTCCCGTAGAAAGGTGTCGATATGACAACTCGACTTTCATGTACCAGCGTCAAGGGTACGGGGGTCGCTTAATCATAATCATTTGTGCCCAGCACACGATTGGCCAATCGTTTCCTCACCAATCTCAAAAATCATATACAACAATTAAGTATAAAAATCAAGT
>JAOQMQ010000007.1:16295173-16305190 GCA_027563845.1 Erythroxylum subrotundum
TTGATTTCGAGCCCTTCGATTCGGATTCGATTTGAACTTCGCTTTTGTCTTCGATTTGTTCTTCGTCGGATTTGTTTTGCTTGTGATTTGTTTCTTTGGTTAGGGTCCGGTCCCGAGATCGGGTCCCATCATGATTGGTATCGGAAAAAAATAAAAAAATAAAAAAAATCGATCGTTTCGTTATGGTATTTTTGTAAAGAGTTGGGTTCCGAAAATGGGATCCAACAAGAAAAGTAGACGGAAGGAAAAGCAGACGGAAGAAAAGCTGACGGAAGAAAAGCAGATGGAAGGAAAAGTAGACGGAAGGAAAAGCAGACGGAAGAAAAGCAGACGGAAGGAAAAGCAGACGGAAGGAAAATGAGACATTGCAGAAAGTAGACGATAGAATTGGCCTTTGAGGTCTTCATGAAAGTTGTGGATCTCGAAGTCCTCTTTCCAATGGCTTGAAATCGAAGTCAATTCGACATCTGTTGCAGAAGTTATGACTTCCGTGCTGAGGCATGTACATTCCAAGTAAGGGCAGAATCGTGTCAGAGTATTTCGGCCATAACTTCTTCTCTAGACTTTCAAACGATCCGATTCTTGAACCATTGGATTCATAAGACCCTACTCTGCATCTCCACAAATTTTTGGAAGCTTTCTAGAATGTATGGAGAGCGCTTAAGGGCAAAGAGTGAGTTGGGTTTAGTGATGAGTCCTCCACGTTTGTATGTTTCCGAATGTTGGGCTTCGGACACAGGGTCCAGCAGAACTATACCAAGTTCATTAAAAAACTCCTTGATCTAAATAATCATTTCACTAATGGCAAATATATTTTGACTTCATTAGTAATTAATGCTACATTTGAATCTTTCCAATATGAAAATATTGTTGTTCTAGGTAAAATATATCTTAGTTAGAATTTACTTCTAAAGCTAATATCCATATAAACTTAAACTCAAATATAAACTCATATATAAAACAATGGATATATTCACCACTTTACAAGTATTAGATATTTCAAATATTAAACACCTTTAGTACATTATCTACGTACCTAGATTAGAAAAAAACTTTCGATTCATATCTACAAATGTAATTCCTAAAATTAAGTTGTTACCTTTTCATATCCAACAAGAGTTGTTTTTAGACAATTATCTTTTTAACAACTAAAAATATGAATTATTTTTCTCTCTATTAGGAATATGTCTTTATTTACTTTCACTAAAGAGGACAACTATAATTGTACTGTCCTTTTGTAGACATGAAAATTCACAATCATCTCTCTAAAATAAGATCTTGAAATACATCACAAAAGTGAATCTTTCAATGTCTCATAGCCTTTTAACTATATATCAAATATTTTAACAAAAGAACTAGTTTCAATTAGGGACGGATCCAGAATTTTTTTTGAGTGGGGGCAAAATAATAATAAAATTTTTAGTGGCGGAAAAATAATAATAAAATTTTTTAATGAGATTAAAATTTAAAATAATAATATTTTTATATGAAATTTTTTAGTTGCCCTCACTTGCCCCCAATGTGGATCTGTCCCTGATTCCAATTGAATACATTGTCATGAGATTTGAACTTTTCAAATTTCATCTTACTTCCACTACTTATCTTAAGAACCTTTCTCCTTTAAGTATATATTGAAAAAAATAATTTGTTCAATAAGTATATAAGATTATATCCAACCTTTAGATATTTGATAACCTTTTATTGTCCAATTTAGTTCTATACTTATTGAATAACACATGCTTCAACTAAGCATCACATCTTAAAATTATTAATTTTGACTCTTTCAAAGTTTTAGTTTTTTATATCTAATAAGAAATCTTGCTAATTAATTTAATTGAAACTTTCAAAGATAAAGTTGTAATACTAGGCATAGCTATAAAATAAATAAATATTGCATTATAAAATATCTCATACTATATATTCCTCTTTACACAAATCGATCCTCTCATGAAAATTAATTATAGAGATATTCACAAGAGAATTTCATTTCCTATAAATAACTAAGAAAAAAAATTAAATCTCACCACATCGATCTCATCAAACTACCTTCGCATTCTCAATGCTTAATTTTTACTTAGATTTAAATAATTTTGAACTTCTCAAAAATTAAATCAATATTTCATTTAATACATATGACTATATCACATAAAGTCATTAGTAATATAATTAAAAAAAAGTATCATCATTTTATTAATTATTATTACATCAAACACATCATATGTATAAATTTAATAATTCAATACCATCATCATCATTTCACTAAAGGTTGATTTAGTTGTTTTCTCAACCTATAAGGTTTCATAAGTTTTATACGATTAATAATCAAAAGGATACATATATCCTTGTATATGTAACTTTATGATTCTCATTAAGTAATATCCTGGTTCGATAATTGTACTGTGTAATGTGTTGTACATGTAATTTATATAATATGCTCTATTTATGGTATGCTAGATTATTTTAAGCGTTTAAATGAATTATTGAGGTTATAATGGAGATCACAGATAGACCAGAGATAGTTCTTGATTCAACCAAAAATTTCTCGAAAAATTTTCAAAAAAATTCAAAAAGCTACGGAATGAGTCTGAATGAGCTTTAAAAGCCCCGAAATGTGCTTTGAAGATTTAGGTGACACTTTTGAATAAAATCCAGACGATTTCAGTGAATAGTATTTTTCAATGAATAATGAATCTGGGTGAATAATATTTTCACTTGAATATTGATTTTGGGGACCTAACCCTGAAAATTTAAAAAATACCCGGAATAGATATTAGAGTCTAATGATACTGTAATGGATCAAAAATAAGCCTAATCAGATGAATTTTGGGAGTTCTAAAAGTTTAGGATTAAAATGCCCTTTTTAGAGAATAATGGGTATTGAGGAATTTAAAACTATTTGAAAATTTTTTAAAGCATCCAATCAATAAGTATTGACCCTAATTTGAGTATTTTATGGTCAGTTTGATGATAAGATAGTTTTGGAATATTTTTTAATCCTTTTTGGTTAGTTGGTGAATTAAATGCATTAAAGGGCAATTTGGTCTTTTTGTATTCATTAAAGGACAATTTGGTTTTTTTTTGTATTCATTAAAGGCCAATTTGGTATTTTTGTATGCATTAAAGGATAATTTGGTCTTTTTGTATTCATTAAAGGGCAATTTCGTATTTTTACAAGAAGTTAGTGGATTGATGAGTCATTAAAAGAGAACCAATTAAATGGTGACAAATGGTAGGTATAAAAGTGTAAATAAGAGACACTTTCGTAAAGTTGTAATTATAAGATATTATTAAGGATAAAGGTGTAATTATAATAGAAATAGGGGCAAACTTGTAATTAAACAAAGCCTTCATCTTCTTTAAACATTGTTGACTGGCCATTGATGAGAAAAATGTAGAGAAAGAAGGAGAAGAGAAGGGTGACTTAAGACCAAAAAGAAGTAGAAGAAGGAAGGCTTTTGGAGAATGATTTGAAGATAGCTTCATCAAGACTAAATGTTATGATTTGAAGATAGCTTCATCAAGACTAAATGTTCTTCAATTTTATAAAAGATTGGAAGAAAGTAGTAAGTTTTCCTAACCTAAATTTGTATTTTTGTGGGTTTTGCATGGAATGGATTTATGTAAGATCAATGGTGATTTTAACTTCCCATTGAGCAGATAATAAGTTTGGAAGAATTTATGGGTTGAAAATAAGAAAATCAATCAAGAAATTAAGCTTGAGAGAATCTTCCATGCCTAGGGTTTTTAGTGTGGTATGATCCAAAAGTCAAATTTGGTTGAACATGATAAGAGAGATAGCCACGTTTAGTGAAATTCTCTCATAGGTTCTCGATTCACTTGAACCAGTCTCAATATTTTAGCCATAACTCAGGCTATAAACCTCCAAATTGGGTGATTTCAATTGAAGCTGAAACCTCAAAAGAGACCTAAACCTAATTCTAGCTGAATGATATTGAAAATTGAGATTGATTGTGGTAACCTGATACTGTCCCTGTGTTGAAGCAGCTTGTAATATTTGGTATATGTTTCATGAATTACAAGTTGAAATGGCATGATTTTTAATGCTATGGAAACTAGAGACATATGGAAATAAATGTCTAGAAGACTTCAAAACCTAATTTGAACATTTGATATGTGAAATTAAGGAGCAAGTGAGGTATAGATTCTAGACATTGGTCATAACTGTGACTCATTATGCATGATTGTGATATTGTGAATTAAATTAGGTGAGATTATATTTTGAAGAAATTAGTAAGTTAGAGTAAGAAAAATATGGTATTTAAGTTACTTTTGAAGTTATATTTGGAAACAGAGATCAATAGGTTAGCTTATGGAAGTAAGCAGAAATATGATATGTGTTACGCGATTAAATACTAATCTCGAATTAATGTCTTATATCCAAATTTAGAAATAAATACCTAAGCGAAATGCACTTTGTGTAGGTAAAGAAGAGGCATAGAACACATGAGTGTGCTTGGCGATAAGATTACGAAACTATGAGGGTATTTTAATTGTTTTATATGATTAAATTATTTGCAAAAGAATTGATGATATGTGAGTGTTCGTTAAATTGATTTTACACAAACGGTTTTCATTTGATTATGAAATGAATATTTATATTGAGTTTTATGCGATTGATCTTTTAGAAGTGAATATTGCTAGCAAAAGATTATGCTTGAGCAATATATGAGTTTTAACTTGAAATTTAAATTTTTTATGATTGAAAGTTACATTGAAATTATCATTAAATTGAATGATTATGAATCCTCCCATAATTGATTGCGAAAATAAGTTGATTTGAAAAAGTATGATTAGCTTTTGCCTATGGTACACCGTTAGGCTTTATACATGTTATTATACCGGTTTATTGTGGTTAACTTATGACGGGTAAGCGATATAGAACCATCTCTATACATAGTGGTTATCTAGTCACATATAAGCGATGTAAAACCAACTCCGTGACTTGTTACTGGTAAGCGATGCAGAACCAGCTCTGTGACTTTAGGCCTAGTGTACCGTATGGTAAAGAAACTAGTAGGGGTTATGTTGGGATAGAAAAGTCATGTAATAATAATGCGACTACTATTCATTTTTAAAAGTGATTTGAGAGGTACCATATAGTATCAAATCTAGTGGTTGACTTATTTTCAATATAAAAGTTTTTAAAAAACTTATTGCCACCACTGTTTAATATTTATGGAAAAAGGAAAAAGGAAAATGGAAACTTGTATCTTATGAGTTTAATATCGAAAAGCATTTTGGAATAGTATTTTAGAAAAATTGAAATTTGTGTTTTACGAAATGTTATGTTTTCACCAAATTTGATGATTCACGTATAAATTGTTATAGCAAATGCTTTACTATGAGTTTTACGATTGTATGAGAATATTTCAGTTATGTTGTTATGAAAAGTTCAATTTTTTTGTAAATTGATTACACTCACTGAGCTCGTTCAGCTCACCCTTATTTTTATACTTTTAAACAAACCACTCTAGGTATGAGTATAGGTGTTGCAGTAATTGAGACACAGCCTCAAGATTAGTTGTATTGTCATGTACTGCTGTGTTTGTGCTATTTTTGCTATGTATGTGATATGCTTTAAGTTATTTTGAAAAGAGTTCAAAAGTGTGATCTTGTGAATATTAGTGGATTTGTAAATATATTTTTCTTAATGAACTACGAGGGCTTTGATCCTCTATAACGTTTTAAAAATGTTGAGAATTATATGTTTGTAATTATTTGTGATGTGGACCTGAGGTCCTATTTTAGAAGTTGAGATGAATATGAAATATTAGAAGTGTTTCAAATTTTGTTACGCAGGTTTTTGAAAATTTTGGGAAGGTTAAAATATAACCGTTATGCTATCGAAATTTTTAGTAAAATGGTTAAAAAAAAGATATCCCACTATTTTCTGCGCTTTTAACTTTTAAAATATAAGAAGTTTTTAACAGTTGAATGACTTGACTTTACGGGAACCCTTCATTTGAGTCAGATATCAATTAGAGGGCTATTGACTCGGGCCTTTTTCGTGCCCTTAGAGGTCAAATCAAAAATAATCCAAGGATTGCAATATAGGATGCAACCTCGGGTCGTTTCATTTAATCGGAACCTAAAATTAATGGACCTAAGTTAACCGATATGTCATGCTATGCAAACTAATTGGGAAAAAGGGGGGTTTTGATATTTGAAATGATTAACTAAACTAAATTGAAGTGTAAAAAGTATGTAAAATGTATTTTTGGATTTTTAGGAATAGAAAACAGAAAGATTAAAACAAGTGATCAAAAAGTGATAGAATCTTCTTGAAAATGAGATTTGGCCATCCTAGTTCGAAATTGTTTTTAATAGGAGTAGAGATCACTAAGCTTCAAAATGATAAGCCTTAAAGTACTCTTTAAGTCTAGGATCTTAATCAATGGAACTCCATTTCTCAAGATCTCGTTAAGTGCTCTTAGTGTGTGTAGTTGGATCACCCAATGCAATAGGTCAAATGAAATCTCAATCAACTTAATATTAAACACAACCATGCAGGATAAAAGAGAATCAAGAATATCACAAATGAACATATATGAGACTTCATATATTCAAACTCAAAGTTCTACATCAACCAATCCAAACTACACATAATGAATATCCAACATTTGACTAAACCATAATTAGGTAGCTCAACTACAAATTACAAATCCTAGACCTAGGAATTCATAAATCACAGCTGAACTATGGATTGAACTACTCCCCTTTTAAGCCCATTGAACTCTGGCCATCGCTACATCTTCAAGAGGAAGAAAAACACTTAGCCACGCATTGCAGCCGGAAGCCTCACTACTAGGAATGAATCCGAGCTACCCATGATGGAAGTTGACGGTGAAAAATGGGAAAAATGAAAGATATGAGAGAACACGATGGTGGAATGATATCTGTCGGCTCCCGTAATGTTTTTGTCACTTATCCTAAAATAGTTTTTCCAAAACGGGTTCCCAGGTCGTGTTGTACAGTAAGTGAAATTTTCGAAAATGGTTCGAGTCTAGTTGTTGACTCAAAGGTTCGTCGCGACGATCTTTAATGGTTTCGCCGCGGCGACACATTGACTTTGCTGCGACGAACTGTTGACCCCCGAATTTTGTTCATTGAAGTTAACCATGATTTAAATAAATTTTGAGGTCTTAATAGATTAATTATTTTATTTTGTGGAGTTAATTAGCATGTTAATGTGAGTAAGATTATATGACATAGGGTAATTGAATTATAGTGTTAAGGTGGTAAGATTGCATGAGGGAAAAATTGACAAGTCACTTAAGCATTTAAGTTACAAGGCATATAAGGAAGGGTAGAAGGGTCTTTGTACAATCATTAATGGCAAAATTGAAATAAGAAGTGTGGGCTTGCTTTTAAGGAAGAAGCAAGAACGAAATTGAGAGAGAAGAAACAAAGAGAAGATAGAAGAAGGAGAGATTTTCGGTTTTGAGAGGAAAGAAAAAAGAAAAGATAGGTTTTGATTTTTCTTAATCCTAAAGAGTGATTTTGAAGTTATTCAAGAAGTGAAAAAGGTATAAGAAGGTGAGAGCTTCCATTGGAGCCAACAAATTCTTCGTTTGGTGAAGATTCAAGGTAAGTTTGATCTTAATATTTTGGATTTTTGAAAGGGTTTTGGTTCATATAGCTTAAGAAATTTATGAGTTTAAGAATTCTAGGATCAATTTTAGTGAATATGTCTTATGGGTTCTCCAATTGGAATTCCTATTGATTAGGGGATTTTGCCTTTGATGAAGGAAATCAAGAGAGGCAAGGAGAGCAAGGGGAGAGACATTTTTTAGCAAAGTTTCAAACAAGGAAATCAAGGTGGGTTTCATGTTTATAATTAAGTAATGAGCCATTGATGTTTTTGTCCAAATAAAGAAAGTAAAATGATTTCAATTACTTCATAAATGTTGCCTTTATTGCTTTTGAATGATTTGTGAAAGTGCTACATGTTTTGATGTATGAATTTTGATGATGAATTGTGAAATGATGATATAAATGCATATGAAATATGTCATTCCCATGAAAGACAAGTTTCCAAATATGTGCCATTTGGGCAAAATGTTTTCAGTTCATGAATTCCTTGTTATGTGGGTTTGGTGTAGTCCATTCAAGAATGTCACATGCACGTTGACCAAGTTAAAAGCTTCTCCCGCCTACCCGCTAGTGACACGGAGCTCTTTCGTAGACTCCCGCAAGTTTATGACTACACAAGACCATTATGTGGAATTGTGTAGTTCGTCATGTTTATGGATCTACCCAAACCATTCTGATGTGCTTATGTGTTTATGATTTGCGAATAAGTTGAAAAATGCATAAATTGTGTTGTTTGTAATTTTGATTACTTGACAAGAATATTGAGAAACATGTATTTTATGACTCAATAAGAATTTTCTATGACAATGAACTTTTTGAATGGTTTTTCTTGTTATTCATTATAAACTTGTTACCTACGAGCTTTTTAAGCTCACCCCCATTTCTGTCCCATCTTTAGGTGATGTGCAAGAGACAGAGTAAAAGAGAGTCAAGGCATTACTCTAGATTTGCATGCTTTGTTTTGTTTTGGAATAATTTATGTAAAACAAGGTTGTAGTCGCATGTTGAGCAATTATAGTTCAAGTATTTTATGTATTTTGGGATTTTGCAAAGTATTGTATTGTAGCTTGGAATGCCCATTGAAGTTTGTAAAACTCTTAATTTATGATGTTAATGAAATATGGATTTGTGTATGGATTTGAAATGTGAATTTATGTATGGATTTGAAATGTGAATTTGTGTATGGATGAGATGGAGTTGAACGTGATGAGCCGTATGAATTGAGATTTGAGGGTTTAATGAAATCAATTTGGTAGTTCAATTGTTATGAATGATGTTGCGTTAGAGGAAGTGAAGTTGAGAAAATTTTCAAGTCTTTCATAAGGGTAAAAATTGTGTTCTAACTTCAAGGGAAAAAATGTATTGATTTAGGCTGAATTAGACAAAGTTGTCTCTTCAAAATTGTAGATCTTTCTTTTAGCTTTCCAATGGTATATAGTATGAAATTTTTGTACATTAGAGTTAAGAGATATGATTATTAGAAGTTGTGATGCTGTATAGGATGGACATTCGGGCCAGTAACATTTTTTTGAATTTTTTACCCTTATAGAGGTCAAATATCTTTTTAGAGTCTTCGTAGAAGTTGTAGGTCTAGAAGTCTTATTCGAAGTGGTCTTTAAATAACCTTAATCTGATATTCCTAGTGAAAGTTATGCCCTTTTTACCAAGATAGGTCGGAGGAAGAAAAGATAAGAGGAAGTCGTGATCGCAACTCTGCAGAAATTTCCCGCAAGTCGCGATCGAGCTTCGTCTCGATCACGACATTGCGGCGCACGCGGGGAAGTCGCGATCGCGCATTTGCATGATCGCGACCCACCGATCCTCCCCAAACTAACATGTTCCACTCTTTTGGCCATAACTTTGTCGTCCGACCTCCAAATGATTTGATTTTTAAACCAATGGATTCGTAAGACATTTTGGTATCTCTCCACAAAAAATTGTAGCATTCTGAATTGATTAGAAAATGATTGATTGAATCAAATTAATCAATTGAAAGAGTATGAATTAGATATTTTACTGAACATGCTTCAGTATTTTGATGATCTCTTGATCTGTAGAGTTCTAAATGAGATGATTCTTGTTTCTAAATAAAATAGAGACATAGAGCTACAAATGTTCTGAAGCAGTCAAATTGTAATTCCGAATGAGGTTTCCCAAAATCTGTTTTGAAATAGGAGAAATGAGTTTGAATATGGTGATTGACTGGTGGGGGCATGCCGCCACTGTGGGATCCACGTTCGGATGCCGCTTAGTGTTGGATCGCGTATGGCCCGAATATTCAAAATATACTGCGAAAAAGACCATACAACATCGTGAAGTATAATCAAAAACACCAAGGATGTACGAAAATACCTTATTGTCGTGAATAGGTTGCTTCTTTTTCGGATTCCAAGACACTGCAAA
>JAOQMQ010000007.1:16313281-16327623 GCA_027563845.1 Erythroxylum subrotundum
TGTTTAGAAAAACGTTTACAAACAAGAGTTAAAGTAATTCTTAATCGAACAAAGTTTTTTAAACGAAAAGAATTCATAAAAAAGGGGTTAACAAAAAGTTATCACAATTCAACCCCCTCTTCTTGTGTATTTGTATATCGTTATTAAACATTATATTAACGTGTGATTCACTTCAGGGTTTCGGGCAAGCTTGAGAGAAGAAGGGTGCAATTGATTTCCCATGGTTTGGAGCATGATTTGAAGAAAGCTTGCAATTTTCCAAAAGATTGGAAGAAAGTGGTAAGTTTTCCTAACTATGTTTAGTGAAATTCTGTATTTGGATTCTCGGTTTCCTTGAATAGTCCTAGTGTTTTGGACATAACTTAGTCTACAGAACTCCAAATTGGGTGATTCCAAATATAAATGAAACCTAAGACATATTACTAAAAATATTTAGAAGAGACCTAGACCTAATTTTAGCTGAATGATAATGAACATTGAGATTAGTTATGGTAACCTGATACTATCCCTGTGTTGAAGCATCTTGTGATATTTGGTACATGTTTCATAATTTAGAAGATGAAATGGCATGATTTTTGATGATACGCAAAAATAGAGACATAGGGGAACAAATGTCTAGAAGAATTCAAAACCTAATTTGAACGTTTGAATGTGAAAATTAAGGAACAAGTGGAGGCATGGATTTTGGACATGGGTCATAACCATGATTCTTTATGCACGATTGTGATATGGTGAATTAAATTGGATGAGATTGTGTTCTAAAGAAATTAGTAAGTTAGAATGGTTAAAATATGTTGTTTAAATGAATTTTGAAGTTTTATTTTGTAAATGGAGAGGAAAATAGCATGTATATCCATAATTTATGTATGTTGTTCAATGGTTGTTTATTGGCAACATGCAGATGCTATATATATGGCTTAATGGCTGTTCAATGGCAGCAGGTATGTTGTACATAGTTCAATGGTTCAAGGAAAACAATATGTATATACTATGTACGTTATTTAAATTGAAAGAAGATAACATATATAATCATGGATGTTGTTTAATGGTTATTTAATGGTAGAATAAAAAGAAAACAAAATTTTATTCTTTCTAAATGCTAAGATTTTGGCTAAACCCTTTGTCATAAAATTTGTAAAGTAAGGTGGTAAGCTATGGATGTACTTGGCAGGTTTTAGGAACCCTTCAGGGGTCTCCCTTATAGCTGAGTAAGATAATAAAGTTTTCTTGTCACCGTAGACTCGAGACTAATAAAGGAAAAGCACTAAACATGTAAGGGTGGTTTACGATAAACGAAAAACAGTGAGTGTGCATTTAAATTGATTTGTTAAGATGGTTTTTACCTTACTATGAAAAGTATGTTTAAGAATAATTCCATTGGTGCTACTATTTGAATTTAAAAGTTAATCTTCATGAGGTTTACATATGATTTGATATAGCATTGAATTGAGTTTTTAATGCTCTTGGAAACTAATGAGATGTGCACATGCTTTGAATTGACATTGAATTGAAATTTGCATATGCTTTAAATTGGCATGTAAATGGATTTTGAATATGTTTTTAATAGGCATTGAAATGAGGCGCGTTCATGTATTAATTGTGGTTTAGCCTATGGTAAGCCGTTAGGTCTTTATATATACGATTATATTGATCAGAGTACGTCCTAACGTGTATGGTGGTGTTTGTCACTAACATGGGTGGTGTTGTGTCTGTCAGTATGTCCTGTGAGTCGCCTTCTGTACGTGTGGAGTATGTATTGTGCTAGCTGTAATAACCCGTTTCTACACTTAAGGATTTGATTGTTAGCTTGAGTCATATTATATAAGAATACATGAAGTGCATTACATTTTCATGCATCATATTTGCATACATATATGAACCATGATTTAGCGACATTGTAAAAATATTATATGCACTCATTTGACATATACTGGGGTATGAAAGATTTTAAATGATTATGATGTAATTATGTGTTGATTATGTGTTAAATTTTGTTTTGGATGGGTCATAATTAGTGACTTGGGAATTTATTGTTACAATTGAGTGATTGATAAGGTGATACTTGCATCTAGTCTAGGAAAAATGTTAAGGGACAAGACAAAATGATACATGGGAATGTAGGTTGAATAAGCCTATGAAATGGTGACATGTCGCCTTAATAATAAAATGACAAATGGCTTGAATAAATGAGTGAAAAATGGTGGTATAGTTGCATGACATATGACCTAGTGATTAAGTGACAAATTGATAAGTTATGGATTGACAAATTGGTAATCTAAAAGGATGACACATGACTTGGCTCTTCATTTGACAAATGGCAAGACATGTGTCCCACCTCTCCACCATGCACTTGCATCTATGACTTTTACCCTTGCAAAACCACCTTCTTTCATGTTTTGGTCTTAACCTTTCTCCTTCTTTCCCCTCACCAACGACACCCTCATATGGTCTCCATAATCTTTGAATTTTTGCCAAAATTTCGCTGCCCTCATCTTGCAATTGAAACCATTTTATCCCATCTTGTTCTTGGTGTATGTTTGAATGCTTGGGAGGCTTGCTTATCTTGTTAAATTGTGGAGACCTTGAGCTAAAGAAGTAAGTAATTGATTGCTTTATTATGATATATGCGAGCATAATATCTATAAAGATTGATTAGGGGTGAACTGAGATGAATTGCATGTAGGGTTGATGATGAGATGTGCTTGAAACTTGATGAATGAATTGGTTTTGTTCTTGATGTATGGAAACCCTAGGTTATAGATTGTTTTAAGGATGGAATAGATTGAGAATTGAAGTATCTTTAAGGTATTGAGGTATAATTGATGAACTATCATGAAGGTGTCAAAATTTGGAAGAAAGATTGAAGGAAGTGGATGGTGAATTTTCAGTTCACTTATCCCACAATCGTGGGAATTGTATGGTTCCTTCCCACGATTGTGGAAACACTTGGCAGAGAGGAAATTTGTGTTTTTTGTTCTGGTTGAATCATATAAGGATAATACACTATACATTGGTGCTTTTAGACTTGATTAGGGCTTAAAATGAACTTAGTTTGATGTTGAATCAACTGGTTAAGTATTTAAAGAGTTTAGGTTGATAATTGATGTTATAACTTAAGGATAGGATTGTTTGATATCAATGTATATGAATTTGAGAAGTATGAGTTGTTAATCATATAAAGTTGGCCTTATGAATGCAAATTTGATACAAAGGATATAAGTAATGAATTAGGCATAATTGAATGAGAATTGGGAAAATTTGAAAATATAATGCTAGAAAAAGATTGGTGAAGGTATGATTAATGAATTGAGAGTAACCAAAGTTACTTAAGGCATAACATAATTGCAAACAAGATATATACAAGCTATAATGAATGAATGAGCAAGATTTGTGAATAAGGTTACATACCCAGGATAGTCAATTGAGCATGCATTGAACATAACACATATATATATGTGTATGATTGAGTACTCATTTGATTAAACAAGTTGGAAATGTGTAAGTGTGTGTATTGTATGAAATAGAAGCACAAATTGACCGACAACAACCAGACATTGCCGAATCGTCAAGGCAATAGCTAATATGAAGCATATTATGAGTTAACCTAGATGTTTTCTCACTAAATTTGATTTGTTTTTGTTTAAATTCCAATTATTGAATTGTTACCTATGAGATTGTGATAATTTCGAACATTAATAGACTGAGGAGTCCAATATTCGAGAATGTATTGGAAGTGCTATCTCCTTGTATGTGAATACGGAAAAATGAGTGCTCAAGTAAATCTTGAACTTCGAACTTAGATCCGATGAATGTGATAAATGACTGTGCATACTGAATGAAAACGATTGATAGTATATTTTGTGAGATGATGCATTTTATGACTTTAATATGCATGATTAGATAAAGGAGTTGTGACCGGAGTGATCAATGTGAAAAAGAGCTTAAAGCTTAAGAAATGTGAACATAGAGCCACAGGCTCAGTTACTAATTAGTCCGGTATCCACAATGGGTATATGATAGTATCTGAATTGAGTCCGGTATTTGCAACATATACGGGATAGTTAAATAGACGCTCGGTCACAAAAAAAATAAAAATGGAAGTGGGGTCTCATGTGCATTTGCATATACATATCCTTACATGTATCCTGAGAATGGTTGGAAAGAACCATTGATTTGTGCTGAATTGTGATATGAAATATATGTGTATATGTTGATGATATGAATGATTAAGATGAGTGATTGGATTGTTCTGAGATGAATTTATGAAATGCTTATAATCCTAATATGCTTGTGAAATATGATCTGTTTATTGTGATTTGGTATACAAAATGAGTGATGTGATGAATAAGAATTGATTCTGAATAATGTGATATATTCCTAAAATTGGTTTTATACTTGTGATAATTGTGTTTTGACATGAGTGAGCGCATCGATGATGGTTCACTGATACGTTGATATTCTTGATATATTTTAGCTTTATTTTGTCATTGTTTTTATGTTGAAGGATGTTAAACTGCCTTTAGTCTTTGTGAATTTGGTACTGTTGCTTTGTTTTCAGTGTTTGCATATTTTATGGGAGAAAAAGAAGATAACTTGAGGAATACACGGTCTACCCGTATAAAGATACACATCCCATGTAAAGTTTGCCAGTAAGAGGGCGATTTTAGTGAAGATCCGAGGAGTACATGGTTAGGCCGTGTAAATTAACACCGACCATGTCTTCTAATAATGAAAAGGCAGCCAGACCAGAAAAGAACACAGGCTACCCGTGTATTGCCACACGGAACACAGACTACCAGTGTATTGTCATACGACCCGTGTACGACAATTTTTGACGATTTTTTTCAGTATTTAAAAAGGCAATGAGTTTGGGGGGAGAGAAGCGAGAAGGGAAGAAGAAGGAAAAGAACGAAGTAATCGTAAGGAGAGACTTGAAGATTGAGAAATCAAGATTAAAAAATCAACTGGAGTTCTTTCTCCTCCTCTTTTACTTGTTATTTGTCTTCGATGTTCATGTTTATGATTTTTCTCTTTAGTTGAATTCAGTCTTGACTCTGTAAATTTTCTTATTCAAGAATGTTTGTTTTAATTTGGGATTTATGCATTAAACCTTATGCCTTTACTTTTAAATTCAATGTTTTCTTGATTTTAATATAGTATTTTGATCTAACGAAGATTTGATCTATCTAATTTAGAGTTTCTTATTGAATGCTGATAGATGTTAATCTAAGTACAAAAAAGTGATGTTTAATGTCTGAATTACTAGATTAGACTTAATTGAAAGAACATCTAGAAATAGGATTCTTTATTAAGAGTATTTGAGATTAACCATTGCATGCATTGGGTTGGATTCGATTTTAGTCTAGGAAACTAGTTTAAAAATTGGAATCAACACGTCAATTACTTCGAAAGAATTAATTGATAAGAGTGGGTTAATGTACTTAGATCAATATTTATTTCATAAGGATGGCATGAATTCTTTGATGGAATAAATTCCTAGAATATTAGGTTAAATTCTGTCAATCGTGTATTGATATTTCCTTTACAAATGAATTTTCATTTTCAGCTGCTTATCATTCACTCACTGAATTCGCAAACTCATTAAAATTGCAACGTTGATTTTTAGGTACTGGGGTGACTTAGCTTTTAAGACAATCTAGTAGCGGCCTAGTATTGTCCATTTTAGAACCAAGAATGGCACAAAGGTCTGGTCAGCTGATTTTGAAGCATCTAGTTAGATTATTTGGTCCAGCACCCAATTTTACGCTGTACACATTATATAAAGCTGTGAACTTTCACATGTTATGTATTGTATAAACATGAATTATGAGTGTAATGAATGTTTATATTTGTGAATCAAATGCAAAGAATCTCAGATATCTTTGGTAATGTAAATACATGGATTATGGAATGTAATGACAATGTAAGATTATGGATATCAATGAGATGAGGAAACTTAGTTCTTCGAAATGCTTATGTTCTATATGATGCCATGATAAGTTGATGCGACTACTCTAACATGCCGCTTCCGTGGGTATGTGCTTAAATATTATCTGGAATGTCGGGTATATGTCCTATCAGAGTGGTATGTTACATTTTGGTATCAAAGTATGGTTTGGCATCCCTAGGGACATATAGGATTCATTTAACATGATAACTAGTGGGAGATTTGTATGGTGATCACAATTGTTGTCTGTTATAGGTCACCAATTGACAGAGACCGAGTTGTTGAATCAGCTGACCTTGAGTCAATAGGGACTAATAAACAGTGTCCTATGCCCCAATTTGAACTAATGCCTCCAAGAGTACCTGAGAGGAGAGAAAGGAGATACGAAAAACTTAAGAAATAGGGAGCTGTAGACTTCTGCAGAAGTACAGACCCTGTCGAGACAAAGAACTGGTTAAAGAGAACAGAAAGGATATTGGGCCAGATAGATTGTGAACCTGACGAGAGTTTTGATTATGCCGTCTCATTACTGTAAGGTCCAGCTTATAAGTGGTGGAAGACTATTCCCAGTAGTTCTGTCTGACCTTGCAAACTGACGTGGGAAGCATTTTTTAGGTCTTTATGTAACACCTGCATAACCCCTAGGAGGATATGCAGATGCTACATAAAATAAACCCGAAACAATCCAAATCATACAAAAAATTCCTTACTTGCATTTCAGCAACTCAAGAATACATACATCACATATCATTAAATGTTGTTGTAAACAAACCATAATGTACTTCATATATAATGAACTTATCAAAATACATGCCTTATGTTGGTTCGGAAACAAAAGCATGCAAGATTTGGGTAAAACGGTAGATTTCAAAACTTTTTCAAAATCAAAACGTAGCGGAAATAACATAACCAAATCAACATGTTTTAGCCATACATGATACGATATAAGGAAAATAATTTACATAAGAAAAAGGTGGTAGAAATATACCGACTCCTTGTTACAAATTTGACTCCTCACTTTTGTATCCTCTCCAAATCCTTACTATAGCTTTGACTTTTTTGTATCCTTACCTTTGTCAATGTATCCTCTCCTTGTTGTTGTATCCTCAACCAATCCGATCTACCACTTGTTCATCTTGGAGAACTATGTTAACAAGATTCTTTGGTGGGAAAGGAGACAAAATTTTTTGAGGAAATTTTTTTAGAAGAAAGAAGCCAAAAATGCGACTCTTCTCATTCAAGTTTCGACTATACATGTATGAGAGGAGGGAGCAAGTAAAAAATGCAAGAACACTTCTTACTCTGCTTGCCAATTTCAGTTCTCATGAAAGAAAGAAGTGATGTGCATCCAATGTATCACTTCATTCTTTAATCAATCATAAAGAAGCCAATAAATGAGACTCTTCTCATTTGTTTAAGATGGCTATATGAAAAGACCAATAACCTAAATGAGAACTTCTCATTTTCGGTTATGGATGAAAGAAGGAAGAGAGAGTGCATCAAATGCACCTCTTCCTTTCTTTAATCAAATGAATGCTAAAAGGTTACGTTACATGCCATCATTAAAAGACAACCATTAAACCATTTAATGATAAGATCATTACTCCATTTAATGATGATAGAAACATGATAAAAACCATTTAATTTAGCAATTCAATGCTAAATGTGCAGCTGCACATTTAGGTATAAAAAATCGAAATATGCCCTCCTTCTTTCTTTAATAACTTTGTTTCAATTTAATTAATTTAATTAATCAAATCAAACCAAAGTCAAGCCTAATATTAAATGTTCATTTGGGCTTCTAATTAAAGTAAGCCCAACATTCAATCATGGGCTTTAAAACCTCTATTTATATTTCTTACTTTGCTTAATAACCTTCCTAGAAGCCAAATGGAGAACCTAATTGGACTTATATAATTCATGTTCCAATAAGCCCGGAATTAATTTAATCTCATTAGAATTAATTTCAACTTATTAACCAAATATCATTGCACTAAAGACAATTGGTTGAACTCTTGAATTACTAAATATTATGAGAATACATGTTTTCAAATAAGATGTTCAATTGCAAACTTTATTATGAACCATATTATAGCCATCCAAATAATAAGCGGTAAAATTATCATTTTGCCCTTATGTTGGTTTTTCCTTCTAGATCTCCCATTTTACTCTATATGGTGATTAATACTCAAGATCTCATGTTGGTGTTAAGACTTGATAGGTAGCTAGTCCATCAAACTACTAGTGCCAGTTTAATCACCAAACTCCATAAAACATCTAGAAGTGATGATATCACTATAAACTCTTTATTTGAGCGAATGTTCCCTTATACATGTTTTAATTAATAATTCCAACATCCAGACACTGGATTGATACTCTGTAAAGATCCATTTCAATCATATCAAGAATTATAATGAAACACATATAAGTTCACCACTCATCAAGATTGTGGTTCGTAATAAAAGAATACTAAAGTGTATGTTTTAAGATTAAAGTAACGACCCACTTTATTCTTTAAAAATATACTTGATTCCATATGATTGAGCCCAAGTTTATTATATAAATTGGCGACACTTTTATGATATTCACTACACTTTTTGACTCTTATTTCTAAATTTTGTGCTTAAATTGACTATTGAGTATGTACTTTTGTTTTATGTAGTTTGATTGTAAAAATTGTCACAAATTAGTATTAATTGCACTAATTAATTTTCTGAGAACAATTGATACTGCAAACTACCATTGTTCATTGTAGGAACCTCAAGGAGAAGGGACTCAAGAAGAAGAAGATGTAAAGTCAAAGAAGGCTGAAGTGAAGTCAACAAGAGAACAGGTGCAACAGGAAGTTCGTCGCGGCAAAATACAAAGGAATCCAGGTTGAACTTTCGGGAAAAGTTTGCCACGGAAAAGATTAATTCTTTCGCCTCATCCAAGGATCCAGCAATGAAGCAAAACCTTTCGGGAAAAGTACGCCACGACGAACCTTCGAAAACGTGAACTATTTTTGAAAAAATCACCCACTGTGTGACCCGACCCAATCATCCTTCGTTTAAAAACCTACCAAATTAGGTTAAAAGCAGCTGGGGATACCGAGATAAAAAGAACAAGTTGGGGATACCGAGATAAAAAGAACAAGACATATCCAACATTCACCTCACTTGGTTCTTTCTCTCAAGTTCGACCATAATCCATCACCTCTCTTCGATCTTTCAACGCCAACTCTTTCGTCATCAGTTGCTGCCATGGATGCTTTTGGTGGGTTTCCGGTTGTTAGCTATCTCGAAGCAATGCTTGGCTAAGCACCTTTTCCTCTTGAAGATGTAGCAATGGCTTGAGTTCAATGGGCTTCAAAGGGGAGTAGTTACTTATGTTTAGCTACATTGTTATGAATTCCTTAGTTAGGATTTATGCTTTGTTATTGGATTTTCTTGATTATAGTCTAATCAAGTGTTGAACAATTTATTGTGTACTGGGTTTGTTGATGTAGAACTTAAAGCTTGAATATATGAAGTCTCATATATGCCTTTTTGTGATTTTGTTAATCCTCTTTTATCTACCTAGTTGTGTTTGATATTGAGATGATGTTATGTTGGCCCCCAAATCCTTTTCTTATTGAATAAGCATGTTTTCAATTTATTTTTGAGGTTTTGATGGATAAATTGCTTTTGGTTAGAGTTTAATTAGCATGTCAATGGTTGGAGGATTTTATTGTTTAGATTGATGGAATTAGAAGTTATTAAAAGGAGAAATTAAGATTAAGTTAGAGTATAGTATGGTGTAAGTTAAATTGAAGGAATAAGATTGTATAAGGACAATTTAGGAAGACCACTTAAGGTTAAAAGGTATAAGGTTTACAAGGAGGGGTAGATTGGTCTTTTTAAGCCTCATTAAAAGAAAGAAGGAAACAAAAGCAAATTTTTGTCTTGTTTTGGAGAAAAGGAACGAAAATTTCAAAAACAAGGAGAGGTGAGTTTTGGTTGAGAGGGAAAGAAGAGAAGAAGAAGAAGAATTTAGGGTTTCATCTTTCTTTGCTTTGGAAGAGCAATTTTAAGAGTTTTTCAAGAAGGAAAAGAGAAAGAGGAAGATTTGATCTTCCATTAGAGGCAAAGAGCAAAAATCGTGGGTGGAGATTTAAGGTAAGTTGTTTCAAATCTTTTGGAATTTTGATGGGTTTTTGGTTCAAATGGCTTAGAAAAAGTATGGGTATGATGGTTCTAGGATACATTTCATGTTTTGTTTCCTTAGGTTTTCCAATATTAAGATCTCTTTTGATTTGGGGTTTTTGTGATTGTGAAGAAATTCAAGGGAGGCAAGAGGAGCTAGAGGAAAGGCATCTTGAGCAAGTCTAAAGCAAGGGTTTTTAAGGTAGGCAACATCTTTATAATTGAGAAAATGAGCTAGTACCATTATTATCAATAAATGGAATTAAATGATTTCCAACAACTTTGAAATTGTGTATTTATTACTCTTTAGAATAATTTGAGAATATGACATGTATCTTTTTCTTGTGAATGAATTATGAGAATGTTTTCATATTGTGTTGATGATTGTAAAGGAATGTGACTTTTGGAAAGAATGCGATGGTTATAAAAATTGCTTTCGGAAATGTGTCATTTTGGCCAATATGTGTGAAGAATGTGAAATATATGCTTATATGGGTTTGTGGTGGTCCCTTAAGTGAGTTAAGTGCACTTGTTTATAGGCTTTTCCCGCCTGCCCGCTAGTGGTATGGAGTTCCTCACGGACTCCCATAAGTTCATGGCTACACATGACCGTTACGCGAAAATGTGTAGTACGTTCTGTTTTGGATCCACCCGAACCATTTCCGTTGTGATTATGTGATTATGTTTTGAAATCATTTTGATGTATTCGTTGTGTTAACTTTGAAAATGCCTTGATAAATTGTAAATTTTGGAACACATATGTGGCATAGTTGTTAATGTAAATTTTGCATTGGAACTAAAATGATTCAAGGATTTTTTTTTTGCTTGTTTCTTGGTTATAAATATGTTACTCACAAGTCGTCGAGCTCACCCCCTCTTCTTTCCTCCCATCCATAGGCGATGAGCAAGAAAATGAGTGACCGAACCGGGGTCAAGGCATCACTTCCGTTGATTTTTTTTTGATTTTGAAGCTATATTTTGTAAACAAAGCTTTAGTTGCATTTTTGGAGCAAAATCACTATTCATGTAGTTTCTTTGAAATTTGAATTTTCGAGACTTTAATGTATTGGTGTTAGAAATGCCCACTAAAGCTTTGTAAGAATTCATATTTTGATATTAATGAAAGTCATTTGGGTTTTATTGTGATTTGCCGATGTTTGTTCTAAAAGCTACTTTGCATTGTTTTCGTAAATGTCCATAGGGTGGGTTTTGTGTATGCTATGCTTTGAGGCAAATTTTGGACTGATATGGACTGAATTGGTTCAGGTAGCCTTCTTGAAAGTTATAGAGGAATTTCATAGCTTTCCAACGATGTATAATTTGCTATTTTTGGATGTGGAAGTTGAAAGATGTGAATTGTTGAAGTTGGGTGCAGGTGTTGTCAAAAATGGCAAATTTTGGGACAAAAACTTTGAGTGAATTTCTGACCCTCATAAAGGTAGAAATTGTTCATAGGGTCTTCATGAAAGTTGTAGTTTGTCTTTTTATCTTTCCATTGATATAAATTATGACATTTTTGGACAATGGAGTAGAAAGTTATGATGTTTAGAAGTTCTGTTTCTGTTTAGGGTGACATTTATCAGACAACCACTTTGAGGTGGATGTTGACTCCTTTAAAGGCCGAATTGATTTTTAAGTCATTCATGGAAGTTGTAGATCTTCCTTTTAGCTTTACATTGATACCAAGTTTGTCAAATTTAGAGCTCGGGAGCAAAAGATATGAATTTTTTTATTGGCTTTCCCTCCTTAACCCGACCTCTCACCACTCTTTTGGCCATAACTTTTTCGTCTGACCTCCGATTGATCTGATTTTTGAAGCGTTAGATTCCTACCTCTCCATAAAAATTCACAGCTTTTGATATTAATTTGAAAAATATGGATTGAATCAAAGTGAGAGGATCGGATAAACGAGTATGAGTTGGATATTTATCTGAACAGACTTTAGTATTTTGGCGATATCTTGATTTGTAGAGCTCCAATTGAGTTGATTCTTCTTTCTAAACAAACTAGAGACATTGAGCTACAACTTATCTGAAGGAATTGAATTTCAATTTAGGCCCTAAGACTTTCAATTTTGGGAGTGAATTTGGGTGTAGTACTCAGTCTCGGTTTAATTTTAGCCCGAAAGTGTTTTGGCTAATACTTTTTTTTTCTGAACCAAATTGAACGTTTTTGGTGTCGTTAGAAACTTAAGATAATGAGTTCGTTTTTGAGGTTCGACTTAGTGTGGGCACACCAACCTTGTGGGATGCGCGTCTAGATGTCACGCAGGACGTCGGCACGTGACTCACAAGGACGGGGTCCCAACATGTTAAATCCTAAATTGACCACTTGCATTAACTTACCCATTGCGCACACTAAGATGCATTCAACAAGGTTTTAAGAAATGGAGTTCATTGATTAAAACCTTGGACTTAAAGAGTTCTTTAAGGTTTTTTTTATTTGAAAACTTATTGATTATCACTCCCACCAAGATTTATTTTGAACTATGATAGCCAAAGCTCATTTTTCAAGAGGATTTTCTCATATTTGATCATTGTTTGAATTTTCAATTTCTTATTCCCAAAAATCCAATTAGTTCAAATTTGTTAGTTTTCTCAAAGAATCAAAACCCCCATCCTAACCAATTTAGTTTGCATTTCATGACATTTAGGCTAGCTTAAGTCCATTGCATTAGGTTCCTATTAAGTGAGACGACCCGAGGTCGCATACTATATTGCAATCCTTGGAATTAAATTTTTGATTCAACCTCCAAGGGTAAGAACAAAAGATAAATTGTGAATCACCAAATTCATTTAATAATTCCATTATCGATAGTCAACTACTATCATGGTATAAAACTCATCATTCCCTTGAAGTAAACTCTTTTACTTATATGGAGATAAATCGCAACACTACAGTCTAAACCATAATCAAACGACCAACTTGATTATTCAACTGTGAATTAACTAATTTAGATTCTAATAATATACATGTTTCCCATACATCTTCATGTATATGTATATTACTTACAAAAGAATCTTGGTACCTTATGACTAGATATATAATGCTCATACAAATAAATCCAAACTATTTTATTAATAATAAATATTTTCATTAGAAAAGTAACTGGAAGAAAAAAGTAACTGGAAGAAAATTAAGTTATATGTAAATACACTTGCTTTCCAGGGCACTATATTTACATAACTCCAATAATCTCTCACTTGCCCTAAAGCAAGTTTGACATATCCATCATTCCCATCCCTGTTAGATGACCCTCAAAACTCTTTTGAGACAGTGTCTTCATAAATGGATCAACAAGGTTTTGCTCTGTGGGAAGTTTTACCACATTCACCTCACCATGTTGTATTATCTCCCTTATGAGATGATACTTTCTCTCAATTTGTTTAGCAGCTTTATGGTTCTGAGGTTCTTTAGAATTAACTACTACCCCACTATTATCGCAATAAAATGTAATGACATTTTTTTTGCCTTAGGAACTACCTCCAAATCATTCAGGAACTTACGGAGCCAGACTGCTTCTTTTGCTGCTTCACAAGCAGCAACATACTCAGCCTCCATAGTCGAATCAACAACATAAGATTGCTTGATACTCCTCCGGACTATGACTCCACCTCCTAAAACAAATATAGAACCAGAAGTTGATTTCCTTGAATCAACATCCGATTGGAAATCGAAATCTGTATATCCTGTCAGAATAAGGTTACTTCCAGAGTAAACAATGTACTACGAAGATACTTTAGTACGCACTTAACCGCAGTCCAATGCTCCATACCTGGATTGGACTGGAATCTACTTACCAGTCCCGTTGCGTAACAGATATCCAGTATAGTGCAAAGAATAACATATATTAAACTTCTAACTACCGAAGCATATGGAATTTTATGCATGCGTTCGACCTCCTGTTGGGTCTTAGGTGCTTGCTCCTTTGAAAGTTTGATTCCACATCTAGTAGGTGTGAAACCCCTCTGGGAATCTTGCATGGAAAACTTATTGGGCATGTTCTCAATATAAGTTATTTGAGACAAGGCTATTAGTTTGTTTTTTACGATCCCTTATAAGTTTCATCTGTAGAACATAGCTAGCCTATCCTAAATCCCTCATTAAGAACTATTCGTTCAGCTATCCTTTAACTGTAGATAACATTCCTACATCATGTTGGACCAATGGTGGTTGACAAATTAAATTCCCTAATGTTTTGATAATAATAAAATGTATAGAATTGGTAAGAA
>JAOQMQ010000007.1:16334567-16348975 GCA_027563845.1 Erythroxylum subrotundum
AAAATCCTACCAACATTAACATAATAATTAACTCCAAATAAAATAATTAATCTAACAAGACCTCAAAATTATTTAAAATCATGCTTAACTCCTTTCAAAAATCAAGACCTTTTTCTAATCATGTAATTGAAGGAATTTGATAGCACTTCCTTCTAAAAAAATATTCCTCATCGTCTTAATTTTCTAATGACACCAAAATCATTCAATTTGGCTTGGAAATCTGAAATTTATACACCAAACATTTCTGACTGTTCTTATACTAAAACAATATTATGTGCTCAAATTCCATCCCGAAATTGATATTCTTAGAGACTAAATTAAAACTAGATTTCATCAAACAATTTGTAGTCCTAACTCTCTAATTTAACCCAAATCAAGAATCATCTCGTTTGGATAACTAGAGCAAAAGTTATGGCTAAAACACCGAAGCATACTTAATGAAAATGTTTCAACTACATTTTTCAGTTTTTAACTATCCAACATTTCACATATAACTCATCTTGTACCTAAACCATCTTTTCTAATTCATTTCAAATTCAAGAATTCTTCTTTTCTTTACGTATGAATAATCACCAATGATTTCTCATTTAACAATTCTAGCTTCCAAGAAAATTCGGGGCCCAACACAAACACTCATAAATGTTTAATTGAAGGTAATTTTCCAAATAGAACTTTGAAATGCTTTTACCATTCAATTTGCTGGATGGCATGAGGTTTACTAGGTACGCTGCTGTTAAAATGCACTCACCCTAAAATTTTAATGGAATATTTGCCTAAAAATGAAGAGCTCGAGCTATCTCATATAGATGTCGAGGCTTCCTTTCCGTAATGTCATTTTGTTGTGGCGTTCAAGTACCCAAATTTTGTACAAGGATTTTGTTCAGTTGAAAAAATTCCAACATTGATCCTCTAACAAGTTCTGGTGCATTATCAATCCGTACTTGTAAAATATTTTTCTGAAATTGATTTTGATCATCGCATGAAATATAACAAATTGTGAGACAACATCAAATTTATATCTTAGCAAATAGACCCAAGTGCTCCTACTATAATCATCAACTATCGTCAGGAAGTCATGACATCCAAAACTAGATGCAGTCTTATATGGTCCCCAAATATCTACGTGAACAAGATCAAACAGATTACTTGAAATATTAGAACTCACAGGAAAAGGTTTCTTGCTTGCTTAACTTTAAAGCAAGGCTTACAATGTTTATTTATTCTATCAATACGTATATTAGAAAGTTCAAAAATAGAAGACAATTTTCCAAAAGAAACATGTACAAAGCGTTTATGCCAAATAGTACTAGAACAATCTAATCTCAAATTAGAAGCAATATGTTCACTAGTATTATGAAAATAGTAAAGTCCATCTTGGCATTCACCCCTGCCAATTGTCATCCTCGACTCGAGGTCTTGAAGGATACAATAATCAGGAAAAAATGATAATGAACATATTAAATCATGAGTTAATTTACTCACAAATAAAAGATTGAATTTAAAGGATGGAACACATAAAACACCCTTCAGTTTTATGTTCGAAGATAAAGCAAGTTCTCCTCGATAGTCAATCTCCAAACGACTGCCATCTAGGAGTCACACAGGTGAAGCATCTTTTATAACCTCAATGTTTGAGAGACAATTTCGATTAAAAATCATATGTTCTAACACTTCACTGTCAATAGTCTAATTTAAAGAATCAATAGTTGCCTTACCAACGACATTTGTCGTACTTTTTGATTTCTCATGCAGAGACATCAAGTAGTCATATTGCTCCTGACTCATGTACAGACTCTTTTCTTAATCTCCTCCATTACTTGTTGACGCTTGATTTACCGAATAGGCTTGTTTTGGTGTCTCCCTTTTATTTTCGGCCTTCTTTTTGTCCCTTTTCCACCAATCAGGATAATCTTTACGGTTGAAGTAATCATCAGAGAGATGTCCGATTTTGCCACAGTATATCCAAAGCATGTTGGCTTGTTCAGGGTCCTTGACTTGCTGTCCTACACGTGTAAATTTTGCTGCAAAGGTTACAGCCTCAGGGGCCCTAGCAATAGTAACATTCAGTTGTTTTTCTTTTTTACTAACCAACGCATAGGCTTTGTTGATGCTTGGTAGAGGTTCCATGTTTAATATCTGTGACCTGATGACACTAAAGTGATCAATTAGTCTTATAAGAAAATTATGGAATTTCTTACCTTCACGTTCTGCCAACAGTTCTTTTGCCTCACCGTACGTACATTTTGGGATACTCGAATAGTTAGTAAGTTTGTCCCACAAAGCTTTCAACTTAGTGTAATAGACAGATACAGAAAGATCTCATTATTGTATCAAGGCCAATTCACACCTTAACTCATGAATCAGAGGAATGTTACCAATCACAAATCACTCCTGGAGATCGTCCTAAATTTCCTTAGTGGAATCTGCATATACAACACTAGAGAGGAGATAAATCCAAGATATCGCTATGGAGTTGCACTTGTGCTAAGCTTGCAGAAGGACTGGATCATCGATTGGTTTGACAATGGTTCCATCTATGAAACCAAGCTTGCTTTTAGCTCAAAACGCCACCTTTATGGCCTGTCTCCATGTTCCATAGTTTTCTTCATTAAGAAGACAATTGACTAAGGTAGCACCTGGATGATTAGATGGATTGAGATAGTATGGGGAAGAGGAATCGGTCCCTAGCGGATTGGAAAGATTGGTTGTGTCAGCGGTCTTTTTTCGGTCGTCCGTTATAGGTAACTTTGTCGTCGGTCGGTTGCTCTAGGATTTTGGTCGAAGGTATCAAGACCTGCTCTGATACCATGATAAGAAAGAGTTTTAGAGAAAAATCAAGTGTGTGGATTCATGAGCTCATCAGCCAATATATACACGTACATAGTTTAGCTTAGAAAGGAAGTTAAGCTTAGTTAGGAAACTCCATTCTTTGAAGTTAGGCTTACATCTCATAATACAAACAATCAGCCTAATAGTAGGAGACCGAATTAAAAAGGAAATAAATCACAATAATATCATAACCATATATACACCAAGATATTATCCTATCATATATACACCAAGATATTATCCTTATCCTTAAACATTAATTAATAACTTGCTTTGTGTTCTTTCTTGAACAAACTTATTCTGGTACTAAAATCTATTATTTGATGATAATATCCACTGCATACAGGATATAATATTATGCAAGATATACGGAAAACCAATTTCCTTGAAAGTGTTGGAGCAAAGAGTAGTAATGGAAGAAGAGACAACAACAAAGCCATCGTTCATTACTTGTCATCTGATCTGTATTTTATGCATTGCATGTAGACACAACAATTCTTGTAAGGACACAACCTTAGCAAGTGTTTCTGGTCCGAATGAAATGAGGAATGTTATTAAAAAAAAGAAAAAAATGTGTATTCTTGTATTTGAAACTACCAAAAGATGTTTGATTTTATATTTATTATGCTTTGTTTCTCGAGTTTTTCTAAGAAAATTCAAATGTCTAGTCTATATAAGCAATTTTAACAAAACCAATTTTGTGTAACGTTTTAAGAAAAAAGGAAATATATTGCCTCAATCTATGTTTGAAACCACGAATGTCTCAATCTTTATTTCAAAATCATTTTAATTATTTGTGAAAATTAATTAATTTAATTATATTAAAATTCATATCTTTTTATTAAGTAATTATGATAATTAATTCATTTTAAAAATTGATACACAAAGAAATTAATTAATTAAATTTTAATATTAACGTTTAATAGTATAATAAGAATAAAATAAAAAAACATGATGATGATTCCAAACAAGTTTTAATTTTTTAATTTTTTTACAAATCTCATCTAAATAAGTTTTTATTTTCAATTTTTATTACAAATATCAATCAAACAAGTTTATATTTAAAAATCATTAAAAGAAATAAAAATTAAAAACTATAATAAGAAAAGAGTAAACCAAACAACTCATTGATAAGATCTCATCTTGACATATTATTTGATATTATCTCATTTGTTTTAGATTTATTTTGGTACTTAAATATGGAAATTAATGTTTGTTTTATTGTAGGAGATGAAAAGTGGAGATTGCATTGAATTGAGACTCTATTGATGATAATGACAAATTTTGGATCAAGTGAAGAGATTGATGTAGTGGATAAGCCTGATCACTTGAAGAGTTGGAGTTTGGCTGGAAGACTTCGCCTTATCCTCATCATGAAGGAGTTTGATTTTGAATTTCTTTTTAGATAGACATCTTTAGAAGTTAGAGTTAGATTAGGATCAGATTAGAAAACCTTATAAAAGGGACGTTTCTCACAACAGAAGTAGGCTCTCTCTTTTTACATTTTTAGCAATTCTTATTCTTTCTTCTATGTTTGTTATTGGAGCGAAAGTCATGTGTGGCTAAACTCATCTTTCCGATTTAGGGGGACTCAATACTCTGATTGCAACTTTGTGGGGATTGTATTTCAAACTTTTATTCACGTTTTAATTCAAGTATTTCTTGTTTTGAGTTTTCATATTTCATGAATGGTTGATATTCGATTAATCTGACAATTTAATTTAACATTGATTTTCTATCGCTATCTAGGAATTTAGTGATTCGTAATTGTCATGAAGGAATGGTACAATTAGAAATAGGCTATTTATGAATTTCAATATTTAATTTATGATAAACAAGAAAACTAAATTGAATACTTGCAGCTATCTCGATTATTTAATTTAGGGTTTAGTCTTTTTCACGGAGCTTATTGCTATCATTTATCTTATATGGAATGCTATCACACCCAGTCAATAGATGATAAGTTTTGGTTTGGATGCTAGGTTTGAACCAATTAATTTAGGAAAATTCGAGACTTATTACAACTATCCTAATATATTTCAGACTAATTGCTTGAATCCTGAAAATATTCTTTTTGAACCAATGATCAATGTTACAATTAGAAGAGATCTTTCCCTTGATGGCAAATCTCAATCCCAAAATGTTGCGGGAGTTAGTGGCACCGAATTTGAATCAACAACCTTTATGCATTCAATTTCTAGATGTTGAGGTAGATTTCGAATTGAAATCTGGTTTGATTCACTTACTACCTATTTTTTGTGATCTTGTGGGTGAAGATCTACATAAACACTTGAAAGAATTTCATGTAGTTTGTTCTAGAATGATGCCACAAAGGGTGACAGAAGAACAAATTAATCTCGGGGCCTTTTCGTTCTCTTTGAAAGAAAAGGCAAAGGATTGGTCATATTATCTTCCACTTGGCTTAGTAACAACATGGAACGAGATGAAAACAATGTTTCTGGAGAAGTTCTTTCCTGCATTATGAGCAACAAATATCAAAAAAGAGATATGTGGGATAAGACAAATTACTGGAGAAACATTATATGAATATTGGGAAAGGTTTAAGGAGTTATGTGCCATCTGTCCCTATCATCAAATTCCAGATCAACTTCTGATTCAATACTTTTATGAAGGACTATTGCCAATGGATCAAAGTATGGTAGATGCAACTAGTGGAGGAGCTCTGGTAAACGAAACACCTGAGTTAGCCAGACAGTTGATATTAGTTATGGCTGAAAATTCTCAAAAGTTTGGGATAAGGAAGGATGGAGCTATTAAGTGTGTGAATGAGTTAAGTAACACACACCTTGAGGATAAAATATCTTATTTAACCGCTCTAGTTCGTCAAATACCTATAGGTCAATTGCAATCGGCAAGAGTGTGCGGAATATGTTCATTTCATGGACATCCTACGGATATGTGCCCTATATTGCAACAAGACTCTCTTCAAGAAGCTAACGCAACAGGGGTTTCCTGGTCATCCTCAACAAAAGTATGACCCTTATTCAAATTACTACAATCCAAGATGGAGGGATCATCCAAACTTGAGCTATGGAAATCAAGGAGGCAAACAACGATATCAACCTCACAATTTTAATAAACGTCCTCAGGCTCTTACATATGCTCAACCTCAATCTTCCAATTCAGGTATGTCTTTAGATGAATTTGTTAAGGCACTTGCTAATAATACTCATCAATTTCAACAGGAAACAAGGGCAAGCCTTCAAAACTTGGGAAATTAGATCACTCAATTAGCCACCTTGGTAAGTAAATTAGAAGTGCAAGCATCAGGAAAATTACCTTCCCAAATGGTGGTGAATCCTAAAGAGAATGTGAGTGCTTTGAGAAGTGGTAAGGAAATTCAATCTGGAACTTCTTTACCAATGGAGGAAGAAAAGCATGATAATGGAGAAAAGAAGGAAGAACTTCCAACAAAGGTATAAAAAAAAGATTCATCTCCATCAATATCAATTAATGCACATTTTCTCCTTTTCCTAGTAGGTTGGCTAAACCAAAAGATGAAGGATATGAAAGAGAGATCTTAGAAACCTTCAAAAAGGTGAAAATCAATATACCACTTCTGGAAGCCATCAAGCAAGTTCCAAGATACGCAAAATTCTTAAAGGATTTGTGAACAAATAAAAGGAAGCTGAAGGACAAGGAGAGAATAATTTTAGGCAAGAATGTATCAGCTGTGATAAATAGGAAATTACCAGAAAAATGCAAAGATCCATTTATATTTACACTTCCATGTATTATTAATAATAGAAAAATTAAGCGTGCCATCCTAGACTTAGGTGAATTTATTAATTTCATGTCATACTCAATTTGTCGAGCTTTAAATATAAATTCTTTGCAATAAATTAATGTGATTATTCAACTAGCTGATCGTTTGTATGTTCGCCCTCTTAGAGTTATTGAGGATGTTTTAGTCTAAGTTAATGGTTTGGTATTTCTAATGGATTTTTACATCTTAAAAATGGATGGAGATAGTGTGGAACATTTGGCTTCAATTTTATTGGGTAGGTCGTTTATGAAGATGACTAAAACGATAATCGATGTGCACGAGGGTACTCTTTTCGTAGAGTTTGATGGAGAAATAGTAAAGTTCAACATTTTTGAAGCAATGAAGTACTCAAATGATCTTCAATCCATTTATCATATGGATAAGCAGGATATGTTTAAAGAAGAGAGTGTTGAAGATAAGTTGGAGTGTAAGGATAAATCGGAAGTGAATGAGCAAATTGATGAAACTTGTGAAGTTGTAGAATCATTATCAACATTGCTAATAGATTCGGAAACTTTAAATGATGAACTTACTATAAATCACAAAAAAATCTTACCTTCTATTTTGTAGGCTTCGAAGATAAAATTAAAGGTATTACCTGATTGCCTAAAGTATGTCTATTTAGGTGATGGAAAATAATTACCCACAATCATTTCAATATGGCTGACTAAAGAGCAAGAGGAAGGGCTAGTAACACTACTTAAGGAGTACCAAATTGCAATTACATAGACATTTGGGAAGAACCAGCCACGTAAAGCATAACGATGTTAAACAATTGTGCTTTTCAGGAGGCAACCCAAAATATGATTGTTTTATTTTATTTTGTTTTGTTTTAGTTATATATAACTTGCATTAGATTGCTTTTGAAAAATAAATTTTTTGGCCTAAAGGAAAAAGGAGGTCTTAAAAATTTTAGACTACTAAATCTCATAAGGTGAGACCTCGCCTTATAGAATTTAGTGTTTTAGAGTGAAGACCTTAAAATTCCAGACTACTAAATCTCATAAGGCGAGATCTCGCTTTATGTGATTTAGTGTTCTGAAATTTTGATCTCGCCTTATGTGATTTAGTGTTCTGAAATTTTTTTCTCATTTAATTATTTCCTTTCTTTATTTACTTAAATATTTTTTACTTTCTTAAAAAAAAACCTAAAAAACCTATTCTACTTGTTTCCTTTTTTGCAGGAAATTACAAGCAAAACGCAACCCTCCACTAGCCAAATGCTTCAGCCATGCCCTCCATAAACAAATCAGTTCATCCACGCAGACTCCAAGTAGCAACACTTATGTAGATGCAATCCATCCAACGCACCAATAGCCTACGCAGCGCCCTCCTCCCAACTCATGTAGCCTCACCTCCCCAATGCACCAACAAACCTATGCATCACATAACCACTCACGCGCACATCCCTCTCTACTGTACAACACACACGCAGCCCTCTCCTCCTACTCACAACAGCTCTTCTCTATAGCTGATCAACTTTTTCATTTATCTTTAGATTAATCCCTTGGAAACCGAATCAAAAGTTTAATTCCAAGAACTGCAATATAGGATGCAACCTCGGGTCATCTCTCTTAATTGGAACCTAGTGTAAATGATCTAAGCTAGCCTAATTGTCAAAAATGCAAACTAAACTGATAAAAGGGGGTTTTGGATCGTTGATTAAAACTTCAATAAATTAACTAATTAAAAGAAAAGTATATAAAAGTATTCTTTTGGATTTTTGGGAAACAAAATTAAAAACTCAAACAATAATCAAATTGATAAAATCCTCTTGAAAATAAGCTTTGGCTATCATAGTTCAAAACAAATCTTTTGGGAGCAAATCCACTAATTTTTTGAATGATAAACCTTAAAGAACTCTTTAAGTCCAAGATGTTGATCAATGAACTCCATTTATCAAAACCTTGTTAAATGCATCTTAGTGTGTATTAATGGATGAGCTAATGCAAGTGGTCAATATGGATCAAGCTTAATCTCAATATCAAACACAACTAGGCAGATAAAAGAGAGTTAACACAATCACCACAATGACATTTATGAAACTTCATATATTAAGCATCAAAGTTCTATATAAGCAAATCCATAACACAAAGCATTGTTCAACACTTGATTAAACTCTAATCAAGCTAATCTAACTACACGGCCATAAACCCTAACTCAGAAGTTTACAACTATGCAGTTAAACTTGGCAATGTAAAACAACTCCCCTTTGAAGCCCATCGAACTCAAGCTATCGCTACATTAGGTTTTTATGATATGGATATGGGTCGGGTCAAACAGTGAGTGAATTTTTCAAATTTAGTCCAGGTTTCCGTCGCCACGGCGTACGCTTGCTGGCTTCTTCGTCGCGGCGAGCTTTTCCTTCATGTTGCGCCGCGGCAGTAGGCAAGTTTGCTGCGGCGAACATCCTGTATTCTATTTCATCCCATTGACTCTCTTTTCCTTGAAGCTCTTACAATCAAAAATAGCAATTTACCGTATCAATTGTCCTTAGAAAAATTTATAATGCAATCAATGTCAATTTGTAACAATTTTTACTATCAGATTGCATAAAATACAAGCACACACTCAAGGACCAATTTAAACACAAAATCAAGAATTAAGAGTCAAAAAGTATATTAAAAACCATGAAAGTGTCGCCAATTTATATGATAAACTTGGGCTCAATCAACAGCATAGCAGCAACACACCCATGCCCCATTTTTCCTTTTTAAAATTTTTTTACTGTTTTTAATTATTTTGTCTTTTTATTCTTATTAATTACTTTTAATTAATCTTTCTTTTAGTTTAATTTCAATTATTATTAAGTTGTTGCTAATATTTCTTTTTTTAAGCAATTTTTTATTTTGTTTAGTGTAATGGGGAGTTTTAAGGCTACAACTAAGACCGCAACAAAAGGCAACTCTGACTGCTAAATCTGCTGTAGGCTCAAAAACCAGTACCATAAAGAAGCGTGTGCAGATAATGTTCAGATGCTCACCATTCAGGGAAGTCCTCAATTATTTATTTTCTTTGATTAACTTTATTGAGTGTGAGTATCTTATGCATACATTAGGGACAATGTACGATTTAGGTGTGGGGGAGCAAGTGTTTTCATTTTGAAAAACTTTGTGATTTGTGCTTGGACTCATGATATGTTGATTCATATATTAATTATTCCTCATGATAGCTTCATAATTTTCTTATTGTTGTTTATGAATAATTCTTAAGTTAGGATGCATTTTCGGTTTAAGATCTAATATATGAGAGAAATAAGCATGATTAACACTTTCATTGAATTATTTTAGGTATCTCATTGATTTTTTTGAATGAAAAGTGTGCAAGACTTGATGCAATTTTTGATGCCTATGTGAGCTTTGAGCCTAAGAGCATTACATATGTGCTCATATATATCTTTTTGTTGTGTGATATCAATCATAGCTTGTCTATGCTAGAACTTGCTTTTGAATACGTGTTGAGACCACATTTTTTATGAATTTGTGTATAAAGATGATGAGGGCATTTAGGATAACCATATTTTGACCTAAACAAGCCTACCATAATCTTTATCCCTAGAAAAAAAAATTGAGCCTTAACCTTTTTTTTTTGCATAATAACCTTGTTACAAGCCGAATTACCCTTTTTTTTGATAAACTTAATAAATTTGAATCCTTAAATTGAAGGAATTGTCTCGAGCTTATTTGCATAGGATTTTGACTATTTACATGACAAGTTAATTAGATGATTCAAGTTGCATTGTTTTGATTTTATTATAGAATGGAGGAGAAGTAAAAAAACCAAAAAAAAGGAAAATCTCTTGTTTGATATTTTTGTTTAAAAAATAAAGAAAAAGAAAAAGAGAAAAAGAGAAAAAAAGAAGAAAAAAGAGAGAAAAAAAAAGGGAAAAGAAAAGACAAAGTGATTGAAAGAGATGTCATTTGAACAAAGTGAAATTCGATTTAAGTTTAAACTTGTATAGATGAGTTTGTATGATCCCCTTCAATTTATTTAGCTAAAAAGTTCTTTTTGTCATACCCTACCTAAGCCACGTTACAACCCTTATAAAGTCCTTTTGATTTATACATTAGGTTCATTTTGTTTAGTGTTGGAGATATGATTCTTGAGAAAGCTTATGGAAATAACTCGCTATGTTTTGATTTGAGAGCTTAATGAACCCTAAACACTTTGAGCGTATAGAGTGAAATCCTTGTGAGGGTGTTAAGTCTTGTTCATTTGATTTTGATGGAATTAATAAGATGTTATGTTTTAATAATATGTTCTAGAAATGCTCATTCTCTCGATTGTTATTTTATCTTAACCCTTAAATGTGAATTAACTTTTGGATATTTTTGGATGATATGAAAGGAGACGAGAGGTTGTTGTGAAGATGATTAATGTATTGAATCGATGTTTGCTTGAGGACAAGTAAAAGTCCGGTGTGGGGGAATTTGATAAGATCTCATCTTGACATATTATTTGATATTATCTCCTTTGTTTAAGATTTATTTTGGTGCTTAAATATGGAAATTAATGTTTGTTTTGTTTTAGTAGATGAAAAGTGGAGATTGAATTGAATTGAGACTCTATTGATGATAATGACAATTTTTTGATAAAGTGAAGAGATTGATGCAATGGATAAGGCTGATCACTTGAAGACTTGGAGTTTGACTAGAAAAATTTACCTTATCCTTATCATGAAGGAGTTTAATTTTGAATTTGTTTTAGATAAACATTTTTACAAGTTAGAGTTAGATTAGGATTATATTAGAAAACCTATAAAAGGGGCGTTTTTCATAACAGAAGTAGGTTCTCTCTTTTTACGTTTTTAGTAATTCTTAATATTTTTTCTATTTTTGTTATTGGAGCGAAAGCCATGTGTGGCTAAACTCATCTTTCTGATTTAGGGAGATTCAATACTCTGATTGTAACTTTGTGAGGTATTGTATTTCAAACTTTTATTCACGTTTTAATTTTCAAGTTTTTCTTGTTTTGAGTTTTCATATTTTATGAATGGTTGATATTCGATTAATCTGACAATTTAATTTAATATTGATTATTCTATAGCTATCTAAGAATTCAGTTATCTATAATTGTCATGAAGGAATGGTACAAGTAGCAAATAGGTTATTTATGAATTTCCATATTTAACTTATGATAAACAAGAAAAATAAATTGAATAGTTGCAGTTATCTCGATTATTTGATTTAGGGTTTAGTCTTTTTCACGGAGCTTATTGCTATCATTTATCTTATATGGAATGATATCACACCCAGTCAATAGATGACATGAATCGTGAAAATATTCTTTTTGAACCAATAATCAATGTTACAATTAGATGAGATCTTTCCCTTGAATTGGAGTTTGATAATCTTGACTTTCTCGTATTTAAATTCAGTTTATTTAATTTGTTTTCGCCTTATTTTTAGTTAATCATTTTTAATTAAACCCCCCTATTTAATTTATTTCTTGAAATTAAGAAACTAGTGTTCAGTTCTCTAGGGATTTGACCTCATTTTTTATAGATATATACTATTAACCATGCAAATATAATGGTTATTTTCATTGAACAATTATTTAATTGTATTCAATCGGAGATTTGCATAATATGAATATGTGTTATTACATTTTGTATGTATCTAACTGGACCAAGTTGAGAATGGTTGTTTTATACTGACTAGTAAAACATATTCTTGAGGACATTAGAAATAAGATTTATGTTCTTAATCTTGATTTAGTTAGTATGAGCAAATATGCATTGTCTTGTGCTTTAATTCATTAAAGAGTGAGTTTCAATTATTAGGACAATAATACTCGGTGAATTGGGCAAAGGCAATTTGTATTTGTGAAATATTAATTAATGATAGAATCCATGTCTCGGTATAGAGAATGATGATGCACTTTAAGTAAGCTTATAAGGTTTCATTACGTAAACCCTGCAGGTGGATTTTTAATCCTACATATGAAATAAGTTGAGCGACAATATTAAAGATTAAAATTGTTATTTAAATAAATTGTCAGTAATTTATTTTATTTGACAAGTTTCTGTAATCTTAACATGGGGAACATAATTTATTATGTTGTGGAAAGTTAAAATTAATAAGGAGTTCAATCATAAATTTTTAGTGGAATAATTTATGATTAATTATAATAAGAATATACTAGTCCTGTATAGATTCTTATTATAATTTTAGTCTTATTAATTTTTTCCTGCAGTCCCTGTCGTGCCTTAATTGTTTGGACCACACGTGTGTCATTTGTAATTTAAATAAGCAACAGATTATTTTAAATGAAATAGAAAATCTGTTGATTTGAATTACAAACCGCATGATTGATAAACAGTATAATCTTAGCGGTTATTTCTTATGCAGAAAGGAGAGAGTTCTCTATATATATATGTGCCTTTTTTTCCTATCGAAGGGGTATGCATCTTTTAGAAAATTTCGAGAGAAAATATCAACTCTCTTAGAAACTCTCTAAAAACACACGATATATTCTTTCTGCCCACCCAGAAACAAGGGTTTCAGAAACAATTAAGATTACATGATAGAAGACTGTAAGGATAAAAAGATTTGCAGAAAGAAGTTTCTTCAACAGGTTTGTCTTGTTTCGATTCTTGTGAATGGTTTGCCTGTATACATATTTATGATCTTGGGTTGCTTCCGCTGTGGATACTGTTGATTCCATCAATTGGTATCAGAGCCCTGAAAAATGAAACTTGAAACTCATGTAATATCGTTTTCGTTTTACTTTAACAGATGAAAGTTGTTTTATTTTTCTGTTTTGAAAATGGAAAAACGATTTGTCTGTGAAGAATGGAGAAAAATGTTTTTTTATTAACATGAAAAATCAAACTCTTGTTAAATCATTTTCTGTTTCCTCTTGTATGAAAACATCCAATTTCATTCTTCATTTTACGTTGAAATAACGAAAAAGAAGAATCAGTGGTATAGTACGAAAAATGAGTGATGTTAAAAGCATTCACTGTGAAATTGGTTTCACATAAGAAAAACGAAAAACTCTTTTAATGCATTTAATAGATGTTGCGCTTTAAGGACAAACTCATTTAATACATCGTTGAAAAGGAGGAGAGTTCACTGGATTAAGGAATTTATTTAAAAGCTTTTGGTTAATAGCTTTTGACAGTGAGATGGTTTCACAGAAAAAGGAACATCATGTGCATCGTTTTTTCATCAAAACGTTTTTGTTGGAGATTTTTGTATTAAAAACAAAATGGTTTTGTTGCTTACCGTAACAGTGAAAACGTTGGTTGTTAAAAAAAAAAAAGAGGAAAATTCAACAGCGACTGTTTTGTCTTCATCGTGAGACAATAAAGTGTAAAGTTTTCTGATGATTTTGCCTTCATCGACGAAGTGGCAAGATATCTGGATATATCTGTTTAAAGTTTATCCTAAATTTTCCTTTCAACAGGCCTAGGATGTTTATAAGTTTTTTAAAGAAGTCCGGAAAATTTCATCTTAAACCATCAAGTTGCTGTTTTGTTGCAAAATGATCTAAAATATTTCTTCATTTTGAAAAATGGTCTACAAATATTTTTTTTTGTTTTGCAAATTATATTCTTTGTGAATTTTTTTAAAATTCTTCTGAAAATTTGCTATTTATTAAATAATACAGTCAAATAGAATTTATTTTTAATTAAAAAATATTTTTTCATTACTTGTTAGTTGTGACTACTTGCATATTCTTTCCTATCGAAAGATGATATATTTGTGTATCACTGGATCTAGTCTAGTTTTGTCTGTATTATTTTAATTCTCCATCTGAGTAATTTAATTAGGGACATGGACTAGAT
>JAOQMQ010000007.1:16404794-16424594 GCA_027563845.1 Erythroxylum subrotundum
ACCCTTCGATTTGCATTGTTTCCGCTTCGAAATTTTCTTTCGTTTGCTTCCGATGTTCCTGTTTGTTTCCGTTTTCTTCGGTTGGGATCCGGTCTTGAGATCGGGATCCAACACTGACACCATGGCACATCTCGTTTCAGATGCTCATAACTTAGGGGAGTCATATACTATGTGCTTTATTTTATGATGAATTTTTGTGGCATGTGAGCATCTTGTACATACATTGTGGACAATGTATGATTTACGTGTGGGGGAGTGAGAGTGTATACCTTGATGAACTTTGTGTTTTGTGCTTGAACTCACAAATACTATGATTCATATATTGATTATTCTTCATGATAGCCTCATAATTCTTATTGTTGTTTAAAAATAATCCCTAAGTTAGGATGCATTTTTGGTTAAGAATTAATGCATGAGAGAGACAAGTATGCTTATTATTTTTCATTAAATTACTTCAAGCATCTCATTGGTTTTGCTGAATGAAAATGTACAATATTTAATGCATTTTGATACATATGCGAGCTTTAAACCGAAGCGCATTCATCAAATTTTTTCTCATACATTTATTTTTGTTGGTTGTCATCAAACATGACTTGTTTATGCTAGAACTTGCTTTTAAATACATATGAGACTACATTTTTTATCAATTTGTGCATAAATATGATAAAGGGCACTTAGGATAACCATTTTTGACTTAAACAAGTCTACCTCACTTTTTATCCCTAGAAAACCAATTTGAGCCTTAATATTTCTTTTCTTAAATACTAACCTTGTTAAAAGACAATTTTACCCCTCTTTTTTATGTCTTTAATAATTTGAAGGTTCTAAATTGAAGGAATTGTATCAATCTTATTTTCATAGAATTTTGACTATTTCCATGAAAAGTAAATTAGTTTATTCAAGTTGCATTGCTTGATTGTTCTTTTTTTTTTTTAAGAATTGGGGAAAAGTATAAAAAAAGAGAAATCTTGTCTTTCATGTTCTTTTTAAAAAATGAAAAAAGAAAAGAAAAGAAAAGAAAATGATGAGGTGATTAAAAGGATGCTATTTGAATTAGCTGAGTTTTGGACAAAATTGAATTAAAACTTGTGCGAATAAGTTTGAAAGATTTCCTTCAATTTATTTAACCTACAAAAATTTCTTTTTGTCATACCGTACCTAAGCCACATTACAATCCTTATTAAGTCCCTTTGATTTATGCATTAGGTTCAATTCTTTTAAGAAGTGGAGATATAATTGCTTTGAATTGTGAACTTAATGAATCCTAAATACTTTGAGTGTATAGACTGAAATATATGAATGGGTGTTAAGTCTTGTCTCATTTTATTTTAATGGAACTGATGAGATTCTATGTTTTCATTCTAACAATGTGTCTTATGAGTGCTTGTTCTCTCAGTTGCAATTTTATCTTGAACATGTAATGTGAATTAGCTTTTGGCATTTTTCTAGATAACATGAAAGAAGATGAGAAATTGTTATATGCTTAAGGACAAGCATAAGTTCGGTGTGGAGGAATTTGATAAGATGTTATTTGGTTAAGTTAATTGGAAATATCTCTTTTATTTTGGCTACATTTTAGTGCTTAAATAGGAAAAATAATATTTGTTTATTTTTAGAAAATGACAAGTCAACATTGCATCAAATTGGAGCATTATTAGTCAAAATCACAAAATTTGAAAAAATGGACAGATTACGGTAGTGGATAATACGAGATTACACCTAATGCCAGATTCACTCCAAGAGTTTAAATTCAATTAGGAAACTTATTTCCATCCCTATTATGTAGGGATTTGGATTTGGATCTGGATTTTTTTAGATATGAATCTTTACAAGATGGAAGTAGGCTAAGTTTTGAGTAAGAATAGAAGGGAAAAACACTTCCAACACCTTCTCTATTATTCTATTTTCTTTTCTTTGTAATTTTCTCACAATCTTTCATCTTTTCTTCATTTTTAGTGCTAGAACAAAAGTTATGTGTTTGATATTGATAATCATTGATATGATAAATTAATTTAATATTAATTATTCTATAGTTATCCATGAATTAAGTGATCTATGATTGTCATGAAGGATTAGTATAAGTGGCAAATTGGTTATTTATGAATTTGCATATTTGACTTATAAGAAGCAAGAAAACTAAATTGAATAGTTGTAGCTATCTCAATTATTTAATTTAAGGTTTAGTCTTTTTCACTAAGCTTATCAATATTATTTAATTGATATAAAGTGTTATTATACCCAATCAATTTATGGTACGTTTCGGTTTGAATGCTAGGTTTGAATGAGTTAATATTGGAAAATAAGAGACTTATTATGGCTATACTATTATATTCTGGACTAAATGCTTGAATTATCAAAATTATTCTTTTAAGCAAATGATCAATGTTACAATTGGATGATATTTTTCCCTTGAATCGGAGTTAGAGAAATAATCAATGTTACAATTGGATGGTATATTTCCTTTGAATCGGAGTTAAGTACCATTTAATTTCTCAATTTAATATTTTGTTTATTTATTTTGATTCCTTGTTAAATTTTGTTAATTATTTCATTAACTGCAAACCCCTATTTTTTTTAAACAATTAAAATAAAAAAAAACTAGTTTTCAATTCTCTTGGGATTCCACTTAGTTCCATGACTACTACAAGAGTTTAGAGAATTAAAATTAATTTTAGGGACTTTGACAACTCGATCAGTGAGTGTATCCTATTACTCGAGAAAAATTAATCTCTTATATTATGTGTTTCATTCTTGTCAGTTTGGGGAATTTTTGGTTATCTGCTATTTTATAATTATAAAAGGGTCATTTGAAACTATTTCCTATAGGTCTACACTTTTGATCATTAAGAAAAAAATCGTACTAGATTTTTATTATAGATAATCATTACCATCAAAGAAGAGTGCTCTATTAATATTTTGTCCTTTTTGGTTTGATGATAATGTGCCTAAGTATGTCATTATGATCTTTACTATAGGATTTTATTTCAAATACTAGCTTAATAGACCTATTATGATACCACTTATTAGTACCTAATGCATTCAAGAGGGGCACAAATTAGGTGTTGATAAATTTTAAATGAAATATTTACCAATTTAATGTGTTGGTAAGCATAATTTATAAAATATGAATATATAATAATAAATTTTAACAGCATACTTGAACAATAATATGAAAAGGGTGAGGGAAGAGAAATAGAAAAGAATTTTATGGTGGTTTAATAAACAACCTTTACTTATAGCAACTCTCAATACTCTTCACTTCCATTATAACTTTTCTTTACAACAAGAATAACCTTTGTATAATCTTTTCTCAGTAAAGAATCCTTATATAATCTTCCTTAATGATGAAAAGGAACCTCAATGCCACTTAAAACACCTCTAATTACAATAGAAAAAACCCTAAAAGAAGCTTATAACTTAAAATATCTAACTTTATCACTTTGATAAAAGTAAAGAGATTCCCTTGCTCGAATATGAGATAATGAATGCTTAAATGCTTAATAAAAACTTAGAAATATGTGTAAAAGACACTTAGAACACCTCTAATTACAATAGAAAAAACCCCAATAGAAGCTTATAACTCAAAATATCTAACTTTATCACTTTGATAAAAGTAAAGAGACTCCCTCGCTCGAATATGAGATAATGAATGCTCAAATGCTTAGTAAACACTTAGAAATATGTGTAAAAGACACCTAAATGCTTTTAATATAAGAACCAATGAAAAACAATATGTTTCTATAGGATTTTGGGACAGTTAATAAGTTTTGGAGCTAAAAACTTGTTGTTATGACAACTAGTTCGAACACATTAGTCAATCATTAGGTCATAATGGTTGACCGACAACTAGTTTGAACACGTTAGTCGATCACTAGGTCATAATGGTTGACCAATATGCATTCAATGGACAATATTCACTATATGCATATTGGTCAACCAATGTGTCACTTAGAGAGACATTGATTAACTTCATCACTAAAATGGTTGACCAATGTGTTGATAATTAACGTTGCTCTAATTTTAACTTATATTGGTTGATCTTTAACCTATATTGGTTTATTGATCCTTTTAAAAACTTAAAATGCTCAAATTTGACTTGCACAATAAAATTTTAATTAAAAAACTTTCAAAATTTCTTCTAAAGAGTGTTTTAAAAGATTAAGAGGTTTTTCTTTAAAAACAAAAGTTGTAATAACTCTTGATGAATAAAAAGATGCATGTAATAAAGTAAAATAAAATTTTTATGCATGGTAAGCCTTCAAGATTACCAAATTAACAAAATAAGATTACAATTAACATTATAAAATATATAATGACTTTGATGTGCCTTGATCTTCTTTTATTCTTGACTTGATCTTCACTTTGAAGGTTGTAAAATTTAACTTTTCGTTATCATCTTCATGAACTATCTTCTTGATTTATGAGTACATCCCATTCTTATATTGCTTCTCATTAATATAATAAACTCATTAGTAGTACTTATATTTCATTTTCATCAAATATTGTTTAAAATCTCCTATTGTTCAATAGAAAAATTAGATTCATAATATGATTAAATAATTGTCATGCAATCATCCCTTTCGACAACAGAATCAGGGTGGTATGGAAGATAAGGATTCAAACTAGATCGAGCGAGTAACCTTCAACCAATGCGTTAACCCAGTAATTTTATTTGTTCCTTAGTCAGTTCCTCTCCGATCTTTAACCAAACCAATTGAAGTGGATCACCTAGAAATAGTTAGGGTTTATCTGCTTGAGGACAAGCAATGAGTTAGGTGTGGGTTAATTTGACAGAACGATATTTTACATGTTATTTGGCGTTAATTTAATCAACATTTGGCATATATATGACATGTTTTATATAGATTTTATTATGTTTTTTAATGTTTAGTTTATTATCCTGTAGGTGATGACGAAATTAATTGTAAATTTCTTAATAATTCTCCAATCAATAATACTTTGGAGTCATTTAAAAGATAAAAATGGAAAAATAACTTTATACAAAAATTCAGGAGTTAATTCTAAGTCAAATATGTCGAAAAGTGGAGAATTTAGAGGAGCAAATCATAATAGGCGCCATACTTATTAAGGTAACAAGTGTTTGTCTTTCACAAAGAAGTAAAGAAACAAAACAAGACCGATGCTAGAGTTCATCCTAGATTTGTTAAACCCGAACTTTTTTTGGAAGTTAGAACGGGTAAATGAGAAATTGTTGGCGATTATTCATGTGTAGAGAAAAGGAAACTTCTTGAATTTGAAATGAAAAAGAAAATATGGTTTAGATACAAGATGGATTACATGTGAAATGTTGGAAGTTAAAAGCTGGAAAATGAAATTGAAACATGTTCATTGAGCACGCTTTGGTGTTTTAGCCATAACTTGATCTCTAGTTATCCAAATGAAATGATTTTTGATTTGGAGTAAACTAGGGATATAGGGCTACAAATTGTATGATGAAATCGAGTTTTGATTTAATCTCTAAGAATTTCAATTTCGAGATGGAAGTTGAGTATAGAATATTGTTTCAGTATAAGAACAGCTCGAAATGTTTGGTGTATAACTTTTGGACTATGGAACCAAATTGAATGATTTTGATGTCATTAGGAAACTAAGACAATGGGGAACATTTTTCTATATGGAAGTGCAAGCAAATTCCTTCAATTACATGATTAGAAAAAGGTCTTGATTTTTGGAAAGAGTTAAGCATGACTTAAATGAATTTTGAGGTCTAAATAGAGTATTTTTGTGAAATTAATTAGCATATTAATGGAAGTTAATTAGCATGTTAATTTGAGTAGGATCATATGGCATAGGTTGATTGAATTATTGTGTTAAGGTGGTAAGATTTCATGAGGGGCAAAATTGGCAAGCCACTTAAGCCATTTAAGTTGCAAGGCTTATATGTAAGGGCAAAGTGGTCATTGCTCATTCATTAATGGCATTATTGTAAATAGAAGTATAGGTTGGCTTTTAAGGAAGGAGCATGCACGAAATTGTGAAGAAAAGAACCAAAGAAAAGAGAGAAGAGGGAGAGAGTCAGTGGAGAAGAGGAGAAAGAAGAAAGAAAATGCTAGGTTTTGATTTTTCTTGGTTTTAAGAGGGATTTTGATGTTTATTCATGAAGGAAAAAAGGAAGAGGAGGATGAAAGCTTCTATTCAAGCCAAGAAACTCTTAATTTGGTGAAGATCCAAGGTAAGTGGGATTTTAAATCTTTGGATTTTTAGAGAGCTTTTGGTTCTTATGGCTTAAGAATGATATAGTTTTAAGTTTTCTAATATCAATTTTAGTGATTGTGTCTTATGAGTTCTCCAATTGGAATTCCTATTGAATGAAATTTTGTGGCTATTGTTAAAGGAAATCAAAGAAGGGAAGTAGAGCAAGGGGGAGACATTTTGAGCAAGGTTTTCAAGCAAGGAATTTCAAAGTGGGTTTCATGTTTATAATTTGAGTAATGAGCCACTGATGTGTTTTCAAAATCAAGAAGATAAAATGATTTCAAATTACTCCATAATTGTTGTATTCATTGCTTTTGATTTGAGAAATTGCTATGTGAATTTGGTTGACATATTGTGAAATGATGATGGATATGTGCTTGAAATATTACATGCTTATTAAAATTGCATGTTCATGAATAACAAGTTTATGAAAATTTTCCATTTGGGTAATTTGTTTTCAAGTCATGAATTTCATGTTATGTGGGTTTGTGGTAGTCCCTCAAGAACCGTCGCGTGCACATTGACCCATGAATAGGCTTCTTCGGCCTACCCGCTTGTGGCACGGAGCTCCTTCAAGGACTCCCTTAAGTTTACGACTACACTGGACCATTATATGAGAATGTGTAGTGCGTCATGAATATGGACCTACCCAAACCATTCTGATATGTTTATGTGTTCATGATATGTAGACAAGATTGATGTAAACATGATTTGTGATTGATGCATACATGATTTGTTTTATTGTGAAATTGGTTGAAAATTTAAGAACCATGTGTTTTATGATACAATAAGAATTTTCTATGAAAATGAACCTTTTTAAATGGTTTTTCTTGTTATTCGTTATAAACTTGTTACCCACGAGCTTTCGAGCTCACCTCCATTTCCGTCCCATCTCCAGGTGTTAAGCAAGGGATCAAGTGAAAGAAAGTCAAGACATTTCTCCGGATTTGCATGTTTTGTTTTGTTTTGGATTAATTGATGTAAAACAAGGCTTCAGATGTATTTCGAGAATTATTGGGTTTTGCATGCTTTGTATATTGGATATTGATATTGATATTCTATTGTGGCTTGGAAATGCCATTGAAGTTGTAAAACTCTTACTTTATGATGTTAATGAAATATGGATTTGTGTATGGATTTGAAATATGAATTATGTATGAATGATGTTCAGTATAAATTAGATATAATTGAAGAAGCGATCCATGTGAGTTGATGAACTTTGCATATGAATTGTATGTATATATATATATATATAAGTGAGGCAATATGGAAAGGGAAGGTAGGAATTATAAATGATGAGATGTGGTTGAACATGAAGACTCAAATGAATTGAAGTTGAGGGTTGGGTGAATTCCAATTGGTATTTGAATGAATTAGAATGATGTTGTAATTGCGGAAGTAAAATTTGGGATAATTTCAAGTTTTCACAAGGATAAGATTTGTGTCCTGAATTCAAGGGAAATTCTGGAATAATCTAGGTAGAATTAGCCAAAATTATCTTCTTGAAATTTGTAGATGATCTTTTTAGCTTACTGACGCTATAAAGTTTGTAATTTTTGGATACCGGAGTGAGAAGATATGATTGATGCAAGTTATGATGCTGCTTAGAATTTGTGTATGATGACAGCTATGGTAAATGATAGGACATTGTGGTTTTGATTAATCAAATGGGTTGAGAATTGAGAGTTTTATGAGATAAATTTGGTGTTTGAGTTGTTATGAAGTGATTTTGCACTAGAAGAGTTGAATTTGTGAAGATTATGAGTGAATATGATGTTAGATTGGATGTAGGAAGCATTGGAGGGGCCTTGGAGGGGTTTGGAAAACCCTCATGTCCGTTTAACGGACCTTTACGAGTCAAAAAGGACCTCTAGCACTGCCCATGTCTATTTAACGGACTTTAGGTCCGTTTAACGGACCTTCTTGGGTGAAATGTGCTCCCAGGCCCGACAATGTCCGTTAAACGGACATGCATGTCCGTTAAACGGACATTCACGGGTCAGCTTCAGTAAATCGTGATTTTTGACCCTTTTTAAGGCCGAATAAGACTTTGTGGTCTTCATAAAAGTTGTAGATCTTGAAGTAGACTTTTCAATGGTCTAAAAATGAAATCAATCCGACATTTGGAGGAAAAGTTATGGTAATCGCGCCAAGACATGTTATTGCATGAATGAGGACTTAAACATGTTGATTTCCTTCGGTCATAACTCCCTCATCCGACCTCCAAATAAAGTAATTTTTGAAGCAATGGATTCCTAAGACATGTATCTATCTCTCCATGAAAAATGGTATCTTTTGGAGTTGTTTTGAAAAAGTTTGTTGGAAAGAAAATGAGGAATCAGTTGGAAGAGCATGAATAGGGTTTGAGCACACTTTGGCTTTTTAAGCATATCTTGATCTTTAGAGCTCCGATTAAGATGATTCTTCCTTCAAAACAAACTAGAGACTTAGAGCTATGATTTCTTTGAAGGAGTTGAATTGAAATTCGGATTTGAAGATTTCCAAATTCTATTCACAAATAGGAGAAATGAGTTCAAGTATGGCGACTGATTTGTGCGGACACACCATTGAACAAGTTGTGAGGAATTTTTTAGGATGTAATGAGAATGAAGATGAACCGATGATGGTAAAAGAGATTACAAGGCACCACGCTCAAGTATTATGGTATTCTAAAGAGCTGGATTCCGAAAACAAGCGGGATCCAGCATGAGTAAGCAAGAGTTGGGTTTTGGAAACAAGCGGGATCCAACAAGATTAGTGTCATACTTGTAATTTACTTACAAAGTGAAACATTACAAAATTTGTGTTGGTTATACACTGTGTCAAGTGCTAGATACATCTTAAATCATGAAGAATAGAAGTTTTTGAATAAGACTAGCATCGATGTTGGTGCTAGTCTAGCACTGGTTCGCAGACCTAATTTATAAGGATTAGTGATTCTTTAAATTTAAGTTATCTAGAACTCTATATGTAAATATATGTATTAGCATTAACTTAAGGGACTTCTAGTCGATTGAGAGTAGGCTTGATATTATGGCCTAGGTTGGGTCTAGCCTGGTCCAGCTTGAATTCAATAATCTCAACCTAATTTGACCAATCTCCATGCCAGGCTTAGGCTTTTTTTTTTTAATTTTTGGATTTCATGCCCTTTGGCCCATCCTGGCCTAAGTTAAAAATTTCATGTTTAAATAAGATACAAAATAATGTCATTTTTCTTAGGCAAATCATGTTGTTTCACATCGTAGATATTATAGTCACTGTGTCTATATGAAACAATGTCGTTTGAAAACAAAATTGTGTGGAATCTCTTAAACAAGACTAGATTAAAGATGGAGTTGAAAAGGATAAATGTGAGTATTGTCAAAAGATGTTGGTTGAGATTTCTAAAGGTGGAACCTATCATTTAAAGAGAAATATGGAGTTGTACAATAGAAAGATCTCGGTATAATAAGGTTAAACATTTTTTACCCTTAACTTAATGAGAGGGAAGAATGAAATGAATGCCAAAAATTATGATAGCTAAAAATCAAAGTTTTTGATAACAAAGCTTAAGGTGATAATTAGTGATAAACAACCACTCTCCATTGTTGATAGCAAAAACTTCAAGATGCTGTTCATCTTACTCCAACTAACCTTCCTGATCCCAAGTTGATACTGAAAAGAAAGATGTTTTCGAGATATACAATAATGAAAACATAAATATTGAAGACATTATTGAGTATTCATAGATAGGTAGCTATCACATTAGATATGTGGATAAATGATAAGCAAAAAAAGGGTTATATGGTAGTGACGACATGTTGGATCGAAAACAAAAGCATGCAAGATTTGGCTAAAATGGTAGATTTCAAAACTTTTTGGAAATCAAAAAGCAACAGAAATAACATAACCAAATCAACATGTTTCAGCCATACATGATATGGTATAAGAAAAATAATTTACATAAGAACAAGGTGGTAGAAATATGCCGACTCCTTGCCACAGCTTTGACTCCTTGCTTTTGTATTCTCTTTGAATCCTTGCTATAGCTTTGACTCTTTTATATCCTTTCCTTTGTCAATGTATCCTCTCCTTGTTGTTGTATCCTCAACCAATCTGATCTACCTCTTGTTCTTCTTAGACAACTTGGTTAACAAGATCCTTTGGTAGGAAATAAGAAGAAATATTTTGAGGAGATTTTTCTTAAAAGAAAGAAGCCAAAAATGAGACTCTTCTCATTCAAGTTTCAGCTATGCTTGCATGAGAGGAGAGAGTGAGTCAAAAATGCAAGAACACTTTTTACTATCCTTGTCAATTTTGGTTATCATGAAAGAAAGAAGTGATGTGCATCTAATGCATCACTTCATTCTTTAATCAATCATAAAGAAGCTAATAAGACTCTTCTCATTTGTTTAAGATGGCTATATGAAAAGACCAAGAACTTAAATGAGACCTCATTTTTGGTTATGGATGAAAGAAGGAAGAGAGAGTACATCAAATGCACCTCTTCCTTTCTTTAATCAAATGAATGCTAAAAGGTTACATTACATGCCATCATTAAAAGACAACCATTAAACCATTTAATGATAAGATCATTACTCCATTTAATGATGATAAAGTATGATAAAAACCATCTTTAATTTAGCAATTCAATGCTAAATGTGCAGCTGCACATTTAGGTATAAAAAACCAAATATCCATTCTGATCATACTAAGAATTATAATGAAACACATATGAGTTCAGTACTCATCAAGATTGTGGTTCATAATAAAAGAATGCTAAGGTGTATGTTTTAAGATTAAAGTATGTTTTAAGATTAAAGTAACAACCCAATTTATTCTTTAAAAACATACTTGATTCCAGATTCATTTAATAGTGCCATTATTAATAGTCAACTACTATCATGATATGAAACCCATCATTCCCTTGAAATAAACTCTTTTACTTATGTTTTAAGATTAAAGTAACGACCCAATTTAATCTTTAAAAACATACTTGATTCCAGATTCATTTAATAATGCCATTATTGATAGTCAACTACTATCATGATATGAAACCCATCATTCCCTTGAAGTAAACTCTTTTACTTACACGGAGATAAATCGCAACACTACAGTCTAAACCATAATCAAGTGACCAACTTGATTATTTAACTGTGAATCAACTAATTTAGATTCTAATAATATACATGTTTTTCATACATCTCCGTGTATATGTATATTACTTACAAAAGAATCTTGGTGCCTTATGACTAGATATATAATGCTCATAAAAATAAAACTAAACTCTTTTGTTTTATTAATAATAAATATTTTCATTACAAAAGTAACTGGAAGAAAATTATGTTCTATGTAAACACACTTTCTTTCCAGGGCACTATATTTACATAACTTCAACACTGACATACTATTATGACAATGATTAGCCTCTATGTAATTAATTATTGGTTCATATTTTTAAATGGTAGGTTTATTTATATGTTGATGCTATATACAAATGAAATATTGAGAACTATATTGGTGGACTGCTTGATGGATTGAAACATCAATACCACGCTCTCAACTATAACTCTCGATAATTGTAGGAAAAATGATGTAGTGATAAAAAATTGAAGAATAAGTTGCAATTGGAGAGCTTGTTGATTAGTAAAAGGTTATTACATATGCTTTGTTTTGTACATATTGTGAATTGGAGAGCTTGTTGATTAGTGAAAGGTTATTACATATGCTTTGTTTTGTACATATTGTGAATTTGATTGTGAAGGACTGTTTGGAGGTGATAAAGGAGGTGGTAAAGTTAATTCGAAATAACATAGTGTTTATAATGTAACACCTAAAAAAGTACAAAATTTTGATGAAACTGAACAACAACTATGCATTCCATGCAATAAAAAAGTTATTTTTTGATTATCTTACCCAATATTTAAGATGTAAGAGTCGTCAGCCAAGTATGTTGAGGTGTTCATCATACTAACATAAAGAGATTATCAATATACTTGCTTACTAACAGAAAAGTAATGAGAGTTGGTTAAAGCACTTTGTGCAAAGTTGGAGATATTTTATAATACTATTGAATTGTTTTCATGAATAAAATTTCCAACTTCACACAATAGATTTAATAATATTTGAAAGGACCCATCCTAGAGTTCCTCTTCTGGAACCTGAGTGGAGGCCTCCTAGCGACCCCATAGTAGCCCTCCAATCAATATTTGACTCGATTGAAGGGTTCCTGCAAAGCCAAGTCGTTCAGATATTTAAAACCTTTTATACTTTAATAATTAAAAGAGTGGAAAATAGTGGGAACTATTTTTCAAAACATTTTATTAAAAATTCTACAGCATAACAACTGCATTTTGAAATTCCCAAAATTTTTAAAAGCCCTGTAACATTTGAAAACACTTATGTATTCACACCAATTTCTCAACTACAAGTTTTAGACTTTAAGTCCACTCACAAGCAACCCAAACAAATAATTCTCAACAGTCACTGCGATAAAATTTTATAAGCTAAAACATATTCATGCATTTCATTTAAAAGCTTTATTAAACATCCATTCTTTGTACAAATGTACATAGCAAAATGACACAAGCACAACTGCACCCGACAATACAACTAATCTTGAGGCGGAGTCCCAATTATTCTAGCACATGTAACCATACCTGGGATGGTTTGATTAAAAACATAAAAATAAGGTTGAGCTAAACGAGCTCAGTGAGTGTAATTAGTTTATAAGGAAATTAAACTTTTCATAACAATATAATTGCAATATTCTATACAATCATAAAGCTTATGGTAAAACATTTTCCATATCAATTTATTCATACATCATCAAATCTGGTAATAACATAACATTTTGTAAAACACAATTTTAATTTTTTTGAAAAACTATTTCAAAATGCTTTTCGAAATTAAACTCATCATATAAAAGTTTTCATTTCCCATTTTCCTTAATCATAGAAATAAGTTTTCTGAAAAGTTTAATACTGAAAAATAAGCCAACCACTAGCATTGGTACCATACGGTACCTCTCAAATCACTTTTAACATAAATAGTGGCGGTGTTACTATTTTCATGACTTTCCTTACTCAACATAGCCCACCACAAGTTTCTTTACCATACGGTACATCGGTCATCAAGTCACAGAGCTAGTTCTGCATCGTTTACTCGCAACTAGTTAACCACTATTTACGGAGCTGGTTATACATCGCTTACCTATAACAGGTTAACCGCTATAGAACGGTAGTTACGGACCTAGTTTTGCATTGCTTACCTGTAAAAAGTCGTGGAGCTAGTTCAACATCGCTTACCAGTGACTGGTTAACCACTATTTACAAAGCTGGTTCTACATCGCTTACCCGTAATAGGTTAACTGTTATAAATATACCTGTATAATAATATGTATAAAGCCTAGTGGTGTACCATAAGCAAAAGCAACTCCCAATCATATAAAAGTTCTCTTTCAAGTTAAAACTTATATATTGCTAAAGAAAAATCTTATGCTAGCAATATTTACTTGTAAAATATCATTTACATAAAACTCAGTATAGATATTCATTTCATGATCAAATGACAACCATTTGCATAAACAATTTAAAAAACATTTACATGTGATCAATTCTTTTGCAAATAATTAAGTCATATAAAATAGTTAAAAATACACTCACATATCGTCAATTCTTTTGCAAAGAAGTTATTCAAGCAAAAAAATTAAAATACACTCACTTAAAACTTATAATCTATATTCACTTCACGATAAAATATAAATCATTTTCAAAAAATACATTTAAAATTCACTCATTGTTTTGCAAACTTATCGTCAAGCATACTCACGCGTTCGGTGCCTCTCCTTTACCTACACAAAACACATTTCACTCAGGCATTATTTCCAAATTAGGAAATAAGGCATTAAAACTATATACTTGGTTTAACTGAATTCGAGATTTGTATCTAATCGTGTAACAAGCATGCCAATCATATTTCGGCTTACTTCTGTAAGCTAACCTATTGGTCACCGCTTCCAAATCTAACTTCAAAAGCCACTTAAGTACCATATTTTATCCATTCTAACTTACCAATTCCTTCAAAACACAATCTCACCCAATTTAGTTCACCATATCACAATCATGCATGATGAGTCACGGTTATGACCCATGTCTAGAATCAATACCTCCACATGTTCCTTAATTTTCACATAGTAAACATTTAAATTAGCTTTTGAAATCTTCTGTACATTTGTTCCCCCAATGTCTCTAGTTTCTATATCATAAAAAATCATGCCATTTCATCTTCTAAATCATGAAAAATGTACCAAATATCACAAGCTATTTCAACATAGGGGTAGTATCAGGTTACCACTTTCGATCTCAAATTTCAATATCATTAATGCCGAATTAGGTCTCGATCTCTTCTATATTTTTATTTCTATGTCTTATGTTCCAACTCCAATTGGAATCACTCAATTTTGAGGTCTGTAGGATGAGTTATGGCCAAAATATTAGGACTGGTTCCAGTTAATCTAAGACAGAATCCCATTGCACATTCCTCTCTTGTCATATTCAACTAATTCCATACAAAGAAACATCAAAGTAATACCAAGACAACGTTGATCTTAAACACATCCATCTCACTTAAGAAAACCCATAAAAATTAGAAATTTAAGCTAAGAAACTTGCCACTTTTTCCTCCTATCTTTTAGGAAATTGGTGAACACCAATCCTAGGTCAAGATTTCTTCAATTTCTACTCTAAATCCACCAAAAATGACACCTCTCTTCTTCCTCTTTTCCTTGGCCGAATTCTCCCTCTTTCTCTGTTCTTTTCTTCCTTTCTTTTCGATTCTCACGATTCCTCCTTTCAAATGAACCAATTTTTGTCTTTTTTGCCTTTTTATACTACTTTAATACTTTACACAATTCATTTTCGTACTAAAAATATTAAATGACTCATCATCATCATCTAATTTAATGTTTCTTATACCATATGGAGTCTTGTAAATGGTCAATGAATGTTAGTCATTTAAAATTTATTAATTAACTCCTTTTATGTAAAAAGACCAATTCACTCTTTCATGGATTACTACACCTATAAACCAGATTAAATCCCAAAAATATTCCACAGCAGTCTCACCATCAAATTGACCAAGAGATACTTTAATTAGGATCAATACTTAGTAATTAGGTACCTCAAAAATTTTGAATGGGTTTAAAATCATTAATATCCATTATTTTTCAAAAAGGACATTTTAGTCCAATAATTTTGAATTACTCGAATTATATTCAAATAACCTCCATTTTAACCCGTTTCAGTTCCTATAGACTCCAGTCCTAATTTTGGACCTTTTCTTCATATTTTGAAATTATTCGATAACTTTTCGATTGTCCGGAAGAATTTTCGGATTGAACATGAAAATCACTAAATGTCATTGAAATCATTCGGATTTCATTCATGCCGGGGCTTTTAAAACTTGTTCAGACTCATTCCATAGCTTTTTAGAGATTTCAAAAATTTGTAAAAGCCCTGAAATGTGCTATGTAGATTTGGGTGACATTTTTAAATGAAATCCGGGATAACCGTTATAGACTGGTTTTGCATCGCTTACCCATAACAGGTTAACCGCTATAGACCGGTAGTTACGGATCTATTTCTGCATCGCTTACCCGTAACAAGTCATGGAGTTAGTTTTACATCGCTTACTCGTGACTGGTTAACCACTATTTACGGACTTGGTTCTACGTTACTTACATGTAATACGTTAACCATTATAAATATATCGGTATAATAACATGTATAAAGCTTAGTGGTGTACCATAAGCAAAAGCAACTCCTAATCATATAAAAGTTAACTTTCAAGTTAAAACTCATATATTGCTAAAGCAAAATCTTATGCTATAAAATTTTGAAGAAAGGAAGTAGGTTGTAAGTATCCTATAGGTTTCATTGGCTCTCCCTTTAGTAGTCTGGAGATTCATATGCAAGAATCTCTAAGTTATGTACATAACTTTTATTTTTTTATAAAGTCTTTATGATTTACCCAAAAAAAAATCTTATGCTAGCAATATTCACTTGTAAAATATCATTTGCACAAAACTCAACATAAATATTCATTTCATGATCAAATGAAAACCATCTGTATAAACTCAATTTAAAGTACACTCACATGTTATCAATTCTTTTACAAAGAATTTAGTAATATAAAACAATTAAAATACACTCACAGTTTTGCACACTTATCTCCAAGCACACTCACACGTTTGGTGACTCTCCTTTACCTACACAAAACACATTTTTCTTAGTCATTTATTTCCATATTAGGAAATAAGGCGTTAAAACTATATATTCGGTTTAACTGAATTCGAGATTTGTATCTAATCGTGTAACATGTATGCTAATCATATTTCTGCTTACTTCCATAGGCTAACCTATTTGTCACCGTTTCCAAATCTAACTTCAAAAGTCACTAACATACCATGTTTTATCCATTCTAACTTACCAATTCCTTCAAAACACAATCTCAACCCATTTAATTCACCAGATCACAATCATACCTGATAAGTCACGGTTATAACCCATGTCTAGAATCCATACCTTTAATGATTCCTTAATTTTCACATAGTAAACATTGAGGTCTTCTAGACATTTGTTCCCCTATGTCTCTAGTTTCTATACCATCAAAAATCATGTCATTTCAACTTCTAAATCATGAAAAATGTATCAATTATCACAAGCTATTTCAACATAGGGGCAATATCAGGTTACCACTTTCAATGTCAAATTTCAATATCATTCATTCTGACTTACGTCTAGGTCTCTTCTAGAGATTTTTATTACTATATCTTAGGTTTCAGATACAATTAGAATCACTCTAAATGGAGGTCTGTAGTCCGAGTTATGGCTAAAACATTAGGACTGGTTCAAACTAATTTAAGACAGAATTCTACATGTTCCTCTCTTGTCATATTTAATCAATTATATGTAAAAAAACACCGAAGTAACACTAAAAAATCACTGATCTTAAACACATGTTTCTCACTCAAAACAATCCCATAAAAACTAGAAATTTAAGCTAGGAAGCTTAAGACTTTTTCCTCCAATCTTTTGAGTATTTGATGAATGCTTCATGATTTCTCCAAATCACCATCAAATTCCATCAAAAATGACTACACTGTTCGTCCTCTCTCGTTGGCCGATTTTCACTCTTGGCTTCTCTTCTTTTCCCTTTCTTTTTTTGTCTCTCACATTATTGTCTCATCACTCTCACGTTTATGTTGAGAGAAAGAAGCAAAATGTATTAAGTTTTACTTTTATACTCATTTAATGGATTACACATGTCACCTTCCTATTTGTCATCACTAATGACTCATCAAACACATTTCATCATCTCATTGGCCATCTCTAAAGACTCATCAATCCACTAATATAACATCAAACACATTTCATCATCTCATTGGTTATCTCTAAAGACTCACCAATCCACTAATATTATGTAAAAAGACCAAGTTGCCCTTAATTAGTACAAAAAGACTAAATTATCTTTTAATGCATTTAATTGATCAACTAACTGAAGTAAATCCCAAAAACATTCCACAACTGTCTTATTTTCAGGATCAATAATTATTGATCGGATGCTTTTAAAAATTTTGAATGGGTTTAAAATCATCAATACTCATTATTTTCCAAAAAGGGCATTTTAGTCCAATAATTTCAAATTATTCGAATTCTATTCAAACAACTTCCGTTTTGAGCTGTTTCAGCTCCTATAGACTCCAATTCTAATTCCGGAGCTTTTCAACATATTTTGAAATTATTCGGTAACTTTTTGATTGCCCAGAAAAATTTTGGATTGAACCCGAAAAGCACTAAATGTCACCGAAACCGTCCATATTTCATTCAGAAGTATCACCTAAATCTCTAAAGCACATTTCGAAACTTTTAAAGCTTGTTCGGATTCATTTTGTAGCTTTTCGAAGTTTTCGGAAAATTTTCAAGAAATTTTTGATCGAGTCTAAAACCATTTCTAGCCTATCCGTGATCTCCGTATAACTTCAATAATAGATATAAATGCTTAAATTACTTTAGTATATCATAAATAGATTATACTTTATAAAATACATATACAACACATTACACAGTATAATCGTTGAACTAGGATATTATATTTATAATTTTTAAAAATTACTTAAAATGATTGTCGGTATTGGTTAGTACATTTACTTTATCATACTATAATTATATTCGGGACATTGAATGCTTTACATTAGGCAAATCACTCCTGATTGACAAAAAAACCAATGTTTCAAACATTGTAGAGTATTGGTGTCCTTATAATGTGCATATAGCAAAACATACAGAATCATCAGGCTAATCTCTATACTGAAAGGTTAAAATGGCTGCCACCAGCACTTCAAAGAACAAGCTCGAAGACAAGGTGGCGATCATCACAGGAGGCGCCGGTGGCATTGGCGAGGCAACCGCACTCCTCTTCGCAGAATATGGCGCACGAGTAGTCGTGATAACCGATATTCAAGACGAGAAGGGCCAAAACCTTGCTAACTCCATTGGCGCACACCGGTCGACCTACATACGCTGCGACATTACCGACGAGAGCCAAGTCAAGTCCCTTGTAGAAACAACTGTCCAGCTCTACGGTCGCTTAGATATCATGTTCTGCAACGCAGGTACAGCCACCCTGGACCTGCTTCAAACCGTAACCGACTTCGACTTTGACTCCTATGAAAAGGTCCTCGCTGTGAACGTACGCGGCACGGTGGCGAGTGTCAAGCACGCCGCTCGAGCCATGATGGAAGGCGGTCAAAAGGGTAGCATAATATGCACGGCGAGTCTTGCTGCGAGTATAGGTTTGGAGAAATCAACGGACTACGTGATGTCGAAGTGTGCTGTGTTGGGGTTGATGAAGTCGGCGAGTATGCAACTGGGAGGACACGGGATACGTGTGAATTGCGTGTCGCCGGGTCCGGTGCTGACTCCGTTGTTTTGTAGGGCGTTTGAGGGGGAGTCAATGGAGATGGTGGAGAGGCTCGTGGAGTCGAGTTCTTCCATGAAAGGTTCAATGAAAGCGAAGCATGTTGCTCAGGCTGTGGTATTTCTTGCTAGTGATGACTCTGAGTTTGTGAATGGCCATAACTTGGTCGTGGATGGTGGGTTTAAGCCTCCAAAGTTTTAGTAAGTAGATAACCATTTTGCAAGGTGAGAATGGCATGTTCAGTGTATCTCATTCCACATGTCTCTCTTTACACTTTACAGTGACTTGGAAATAGACAAGATTCCTGTTTTGTATCGCTCTATATATAATATTCAATAAGTTAAGACTTAAAGTAACTTTTCTTCGTGAAATTGTTCAGTTCATATTGATCTATTTTCTCAATCACTTGAACATTAATCAAAACGAGTATTGTACAGTTTTTTTTTTGTTTTTTTGGAAGAAAATCAACAATAGCACAAAAAACAGATAAAGGCAAAGAAAGCAAAGAAAATTAACCCAAGCTAACAGGCTTACCCCGTGCACCTGGAATCTAATAGCCTTTCCCCCTCAACAATAACAGAAGCCGAACAATCTGAATTTAAAATGGAGACTAAACAAGAAGGACGA
>JAOQMQ010000007.1:16479897-16496380 GCA_027563845.1 Erythroxylum subrotundum
AACCATTCTGTTCGTCACGTGCACGTCGACAAGAGCCTTCTCCCAGCTGCCCGCTAGTGGCATATGAGCTCCGATTTGGACTCATTCTATTCATGGGGTAAACTTCGGTTTCCTCATTCTGTTTCATGGACCCTCGAGCCATTTGATGTGCATTGCATCTGTGAATTGTCAAGTTGATGCATTCATGTTTTGTAAGTTGCGAATTTTGTCTGCACGCTAAGAACTTTGAAAAGTAAGCATTCTTTGATTTTAAGAAAGCTTTCTAAGGAAAGAGAAATGTCTTCAAGGTTTTTGCTTATTTTTTTGTTATAAACTATTCCCACGGGCTTTCAAGCTCACCCCTTTCCTCCCCACCTTCAGGTATTTGAGCAAGAGATGGAGTGAGAGCGAGACAAGGCATCACTCCCAATTTTGCTGATGTGGTATTTTGAGTTTGTCTCGGAAAATATAGGGATTAGTCACTTTTCAAGGAGTATTAGGACGGTGTAACTTTTGTCTTTTGAGATTTTGGATTATTGTAGTAATTATGACTTGGAATACCTTAAGAGCTTGTAAAATTATATTCTTTTAATGTAAATGAATTATGAATCTTGTATGGATTATGATGAGCAGAAATATGAAATTGTATATGGATAGGATTAAATTGAAATTAAAGTATACTTGAGGAATGAGATGATAAATCTTGAATACGGATTATTGTTGTTTATATATGTGGTAAGTGTTAAGAAGAAAAAAAATGATGGGAAATTGTGAAGAATGAGAAATTGTGTTAAGCAAGGAACCACGCTCAAGTATGACGTTATTCTGTCAAGAGGTTGGATTCCGGAAACGGGATCCAACACTCCTCATACTTCTTCCCATGTCCGTTAAGGTTCAGTTTCTTCTTTCTGCCACACCATTCTGATCCGGAGAACTAGGCATGGTATACTGGGCAACAATCCCATGTTCCTGAAGAAACTTCGCAAAAGGACCAAGCGCTTGTCCATTTTCAATGTATCTACCATAGTACTCTCCACCTCTATCTGACTTCATGATTTTAATTAGTTTTCCACATTGATTCTCCACTTCAGCCTTAAACATTTTACAGGCATCTAAAGCTTCATCCTTAGAATGAAGTAAGTAGAGATACATATATTGCGAATAATCGTCTATGAAGGTGATAAAGTATTTCGGACTATTTGCGTCCATATCTGGACAAAAAATATTTGTATATATGATTTCTAACAGGTTTGTACTCCTCTTGGCACCCCTTTTAGACTTGTTAGTTTGCTTACCTTTAATGCAATCCACGCAAGTCTTAAAGTCAGCAAAATCCAAAGTACTAAGTACCCTTTCATTTACTAATCTCATAATTCTCTCAATGGAGATGTGTCCTAATCTACGGTGTCATAACATAGAGGATTCTTCATTCATAACTCATTATTTCAATCCAGTAGTGACATGCATCGAACTCTAGGCATCATCATTTTGTAACTGAATGAAATAAAGACCATCAGATAATGTATCATAACTAATAACTTCAGATCCATTACATAAACTGAAGCCAAAATCTGAAAAGTTAAAGGAAAAACCAAAAGGTACAAATCTTGATACAGAAATCAAATTTCTAGAGAAATTTGGAACATAAAAGATCTTTTCCAAACACAAAATAAAGCCACTGCTCAAAACCAAACTGCAAGTGTCACTGGCTTCTACATGTGAACTCGTCTTGCTTCCTGAATAGATGAATTGTTCACTTCCCACCAGCTTCCTTAGGTTTTTCATACCTTGCAAAGTTTTTGAAACATGGATTGTAGAACTATAATCAATCCACCATGTGTTACGATTAACATTAACCATATTAGATTCATAATAAATAAATGAAATTGAAGTACCTTTCTTCTCGAGCTAATTCTTAAATTTAGCGCAGTCTTTCTTCATGTGTCCCTTCTTCTTGCAGAAGAAACACTTTGATGGTTTCTTTATATCAGATTGAAGAGAAATTTTTCCTTTTCCCTTGTTTTTGACATCATCCTGCCTCTTCTTTCCTGAAACGATCAAATTCACCCTTTCATCCTCTTCCATCAATAACCTCTCCTCTTTTTGCACACACATGGTCAATAGTTCATTGATCAACCACTTGTCCTTTTGTGTGTTATAAGAGATTTTGAAAGGATCGAATTGTTAGGGCAGTGTGCACAGAATGTAATGCAACAGGAAAGATTTCGATATAGTAACCTCCAAGGCTTTCAGCTGAGCCGTTATGTCCCTCATATGCATGATATGATCACGTACGCCCTTTATTCTAGTCAGCCTCAAGGATGACAACTGAATAATTAAGGTGCTGGCAAGGGCCTTATTAGATGTAGCGAATTACTCATCAATGGCCTTCAATAGATCTCTAAAATTATTATGATGTTCAACAGAACTACGAATACCAGCAGATATCTTGGTCTTTATGAACATTACGGAGAGGTGATTAGATCTCTCCCATTTTTTATAAAGAGCAACAACAACTGGAGTGCTGGTTTCAGTCATACTCGGTGGTTCATCCTTCCTAATAGCATAATTTATATCCATCCAGCCTAAATGAAGCAGAATTCTCTCCTTCCAAACTTTATAGTTGTCACCTCTCAATTCGAGAATATCACACTTAATATCAGAAATATTCATAGTCTGAGTAACTGCAAATTTAGAAATAAAAATATATGCTTATTATATATAGTTCGAGACTAATAATAATTCATGGTTTACCAATGTAAATCATGCTTTTAGCAGATGAATCTAGTGACATAAAACTTGCCTGTGGGCTAAAGTTCTACTCAATTAGATTCATCCATAACTTTATGACAAAACTATTTAATTATGTTCTGTCTCTTAATTCTTGTAGGTAGATTAAGAAATATAATCCGATATTTCATCCTAATTAATCATACAAATATAACAAAATTCTTATGGGTAGATTTTATCATATCACGTATGATTAATTACAATTAACTATTTAATGTGATCTTAAGGCTAAATATATAATCGTAATTAATTTGAGATGCTGTGGCTACTCCCAATTAATTAAAATCATATTGATCACTCACATTACCATAAGCTTAAATAAAGCCTAAACATTTGCATCAATTAATAAATAATGCAAGTAAATCAAATAATAATGCACAAATTATTTAATCTAATTTTGTATGTATAATGATCATAAATTTATACACACAATCTTTCAATTAATCACAAGTAATTTGTGCAAATAATTAAACAATAATTACTAGTATGTCAAAGTTTAATTCCAATATTAGACATACAAATTAAAAATTAATATTTTCATAAAAGATTAATACCAAAATGATTTTATAATTAAAAATACAACAAAATGGGTTAGGTCTTGATTAACACAATAATTACTAATATTAACATTATTAATATTAATAAAATTTCAAAAAAAAACATGACAAAGTCGTCTTCAACCTCCAGCTGGGTCAGGAGTGACCCGACTCCATACCCAACGCACCAGGCGCACAAAAGATGCCAGAAGATGGATGATGGCCGGCGATGGGACGACGACGACCAGTCGACGTGCGTGAGACGTCGGAAAACCAACCATGTGACGTTGCATGGATGGTGACGTCCGAAGCCATCACGTTCGATTATCGTCGTCCCTCCTCTCTTAACGGTTCAGTCACCGTTGGGTGCTTCATGGAGTATCAAAACATGACTATAACGTCCATCAGGTACAAAAAACGTCGAAATATTCAACAACTTCAAGCTCATCTCTTACGGACGAAAAACAACGAGAACAGAGCATAACAAAGACATTTTTTTTCAATGGTTTATAAGCAAGACAGAGGCACTGAAGCTCTGATACCAAATGTAATAACATCACATGCATCTCATAATACAACAAAATGTACGTGTAAGCAAGACACATGCATATTATTCATGTATATAGCAACGGAAGCATAACCGAATCAAAATACCTCCAGCCATTGCTTCACGAATGTCTAGCGTCGTCTCTGGATTTTGAATCTTCTAGCCTCACTCTTACACGATGCGATGGTATCTATTTGCATGTGTTGGATGATAAGGACCCAAAACTAGTTTTTAAACCGTTTCAACATTTCTGCCCATCACAGAGGAAGAAACTCGAAAGTATGGGCGTTAATTTGTGCATGATAAAGGGTTAATATATTAAATGGACCACAATGTCAACAATAGGAACATTAGGTAGATTTTTTTGATGAAGGGTTAATATATTAAATGGACCACAATCTCAACAGTAGGAACGTTAGGTTGATTTTTAAAAAAAAATCTTACAGGTAAATGATTACTTCTTTTTCCCTGGTTATGTTAATGCCTCTGCATAATAGAAACTTAGATTTGCGCTTTTGCTATTGAGTCAATTTCTATGCTATCTCATGGTAATAAGTAACAAAATCTCTTGACCACAGTTCATCCTATACAGAGATTGTCAGATTGAGATCGATCTCAAGATACATATTTGGCTTGCCAGCGACCGGCAATGCTTGCTGGTTGGTTGAAGAATTTGCAGCACATGTCTAAAAGGGGTCGGTCCTATTGTTTCTTACAAATGTGAATATTGTTGGGAAAATAAGGCAATACTTCCATGTATCTTTCAACTTGTCTTTTCTTAAAGCAAAAACAGTAATGAGACAAGGTATCATTAAAGGTCAACATCATTTGCTTGGGCAACATCGTCATTGTTCAAGTGTCCATTATGAAGTTCATTTCTGGTCCGAATACAAATTCTATCAGAGATTTGAAAACATCAATTATTGCAATCTCATTTAGACATGCAGAAGCACTGTGCTGTTGCTAATTATTTTTCTCGTTTTATGTTTTGTTATCGATAATACTTCTGTGTTACAACCCAACTTCTCTATTCTGTCTCATACTACCCTTCCCAGGATTTCTAGTGTAAAAGCAGTCAAGTTCTGCTATTTAAAAGATTTTATCAGATTCGCTGCGGACTCACTTATCTTTGTGCAAGTTTAAGTGCAGTGAATCTGTGTTAAGAAGGACAAAAGTTAGTGTATATTGCTTTTGCCTTATCTTATGTTTACTAGAAACGAAATTGGAGATTCTTTGGTTGAATTTTACTCTTATATCATTATCACCTTTTCATTTTCCACCACATTTCGATGTCAACTTGTACTGTATAAGTGATCATTTTGTTCTTGCAAGTTTCGTCAAGAAATAGTTGTGTTATGCACAGTTTTTGATTGGTGAACAATCCCTTTTGAAAAGAATTCCATTGCTTCAGTCCTCCCTAACAATTTTCATCCCGAGGTTTCCCATTTCATCAAAAATCATTCACTCTTAAAACTTTAAATTAAGAATCTACTGAAAATTCTTCTTCATAGCTCATCGACTTGTGTAGTAAAGAATGGGAATAAAAATAAGAATGAATATAGTAAAGAATGAAAATAGAATATAGCCAACAATAAATTTCATTTTTCTAGTAATCTAGAAGAATTGAGTATTGCTGAAAATGGAGAAATGAAAGTATTACCTCTGTTGATGTCAAACGTAAGTTTTCATTCTATACTTGTACTTTTTTCCTCGTTACTCCCAAACACGCACCCCCTAAAGCTTGAAGTATTGCACACAAAACTAAAGTTCATTTGGTCATGGACACTCGCACACACATTAACCATATAATAATCTTCACCTACCCATTTCTTTGTCCTGTTTTGTTCTTTTTCCGTTTTCCTTCTCTAATCACAACATAACCAAACTACATTATTAATGCTTAATTAACCATTTACATGCGAAAATCATATCATAAAAAATAATTAAAAATTAATAATTATGAGTAAAAATATCGCTAAATTAAATAATAAAAAATAGACGATTAGCTTAATACCTGGGATTAATTGGGGTCCCATTCCCATTTCCCCCAGGTATAAAACAGATGATCCTTAATTGCTAAAATATACTCTCTCTCTCCCTGTCTATCCAGCCTCACCCTCCTCCCATGGGTAGGTGCCCGTCTGTCACTCACAGCACTTCTCTTACTCTTCAACTCTTTACCTAGATTTCATCGCCGATCGCCACCACTACTCTGCTGCCGCTCGCCGCTTCTCCGGTCAAATCCATATTCGTCATTGTGGTCTGTGGTGAAGTCTTCAAGTAAGTCTCCGGTTGTAATACGCGCGTCTTCTTATTCTTGTTTCGTCTCTGTGTATATAGCCAAAGAGAGACGGTTATTTATGCATGAGACAATCCGATTTTTGTTGTAGAGAAGTTTATATATGAGTTATGGGGCCTAAGAAGCGTGCTGTCGCTCCTCGCTGCAAAAATCCTCCTCTTCCCTCTTCTTCTACGGGGGCGACGGTTGATGAAGCCGAACAATCGCCGAATCATAGTAATTCTACACTTGCGAAGATCGACCCATCTATTTCTCATGAATCGGATGGCTCTTCGTACTCTGCGATTAAGCTTGAATGCGAGCGAGCGCTCACTGCGCTTCGCCGAGGAAACCACACCAAAGCACTGAGGCTGATGAAGGAATCATGTTCTCATCACGGAGATAACTCGCCTCACTCTGCCCTAATTTACCGTGTTCAGGGCACTGTGTGTGTGAAAGTGGCGTCGATTATCGATGACCCTAACGCCAAGCAACGGCATTTGAAAAACGCTATTGATTCTGCTCGTAGAGCCGCAGAATTGTCTCCGCACTCGATTGAGTTCGCGCATTTCTACGCTAATTTGCTCTATGAGGCGGCAAATGATGGGAAGGAGTATGAGGAGGTGATGAGAGAGTGCGACCGAGCTTTGGAAATTCAGAATCCGGTTGATCCTGCGAAAGAGAGTTTGCAGGAGGAGAGTCAACAGAAGATAAATAGTGCGGAGGCGAGAGTTGCTCATGTGCAAAGTGAGTTGAGGAGTTTGAAGCAGAAAGCTAGTATTGCGTCGATTTCAACTTGGATGAAGAATTTAGGGACTGGGGAGGAGATTAGGTTGATACCTATTCGGAGAGCGACTGAAGATCCTATGGAGGTCAGGTTAGTGCAAACAAGGAGGCCAAATGAGATTAAAAAGGCTACAAAGACGCCTGAAGAGAGAAGAAAAGAGATTGAAGTTAGGGTTGCTGCTGCTAGATTATTGCAGCAGAAATCAGAGTCGAGTTTGGGGCAGAATGAGGGAGAAAGAAGTGAGAAGGAGTTGGAGGGATCGAGTGGAAGCGACAAGAGAGGAGAGAGGAGAAAGTACGGGAGCAATGCAAAGAAGCAAGCAAGTAATACTGAAAGAAAGGATCACGTACGGTCATATTGGGCTTCGATGAATTTGGAAATGAAAAAGGAGTTGTTGAAAATCAGGGTTAGTGATTTGAAGAGTTATTTTGGGTCATCAAAACATGGAATGGCGGGTGAGGTTTTGGATGAGGCCTTGTTGTTTGCTGAGGATAACAAAACGTGGAAATTTTGGATGTGTTGTAGGTGCATGGAGAAGTATGCAGATGCAGAAACTCATATACACCATGCGGTGCAGGAGCACATGGGAAATCTTATGCCAAAAATGCAGGATGTCTTGCCACAAAGTGTTGACAATGAGTGGGCAGACATGATTCTTAGTTGTTCTTGGAAACCATTGGATATCACCTCAGCCCTTAAGATCATCGGGAATGAAGGGAAAGGCCAGGATGTTGAGCTTGCTGACAATTTCTACCAAGGGAATCTTAATGAAGAATGTGATGATTGTTTTAAAGATGCCTGGGATTCGTCTCCGGAGAAGGAAAGTTGTAATGATTTTACTGCACGGACCAATGGCACTGATGCAACATTCAGTACTGAGTGCAAAGAATGTGATAGGAGCCTGGGTTCTGTGGCATATTCTATCGATAACTGGCCGTTGTCAGATGATCCAGAGCGCACAAAGCTCCTTGAAAGAATCCGTGCTGTATTTGAAGCCCTTATTAGACACAAGTATCTTGCTGCAAGCCACCTTAGCAAGGTGATACAGTTTACCATGGATGAGTTGCAGACCCTTACTTCTGGTTCACAGCTAATGAACCGCAGTGTGGACCAAACACCTGTTTGCATTTGTTTTCTGGGAGCATCCCAGCTGAGAAAGATCCTCAAATTCTTGCAGGAGCTATCTCATTCTTGTGGTTTGGGTAGGTATTCTGAGAAAAGCAGTATACTAGATGATTCAAACAGTGGTGTCAAAGGCGCTGAGATTAAAGAGAAGATTATACTTAATGGGGATGCATCGTTTCTCTATTTGGATGAACATCTATTACAGTCAGATTCTGGGTCGAACACATGTCTTGATAATGCTACTCAGATAGTGGCTTCCAATGTTAGCCGTGGAAATGGAGTTCTGCCTGATGTTGATGCTTTGCTGTCATGGATGTTTTCGGGCTCCTCATGTGGTGAGCAACTGCAATCATGGATGCAAAGAAAAGAAGAGAAAAGGCATCAAGGAATAGAAATTCTCCATACTCTTGAAAAAGAGTTTGAGCATCTTCAGAGCCTTTGTGAAAGAAAATGTGAGCAATTAAGCTATGAGGAAGCCTTGCAGGCTGTTGAAGATCTTTGCCTTGAAGGAGGTAAGAAGAGGGAGACTATCACAGACTCTATTAGTGGAATCTATACAGATGTGCTTAGAAAACGGAAAGAGGAGCTTTCTGCCAATGGGAATCATGCTTTGCAACACAGCAGTAGGTTTGAGTTAGATGTTATCTCAAAAGTGTTAAAAGAAGCAGAAGCTTTAAATTTAAACCAATTTGGATATGAGGATACTTATGGGGGTATGACTTCTCAGTTATGTGACTTGGAATCTGGTGATTCCAATGGCTGGGGAATCAAGGACTGTTTCCATCAAATGGACACCTGCATTGAAGTTGCAATTCAAAAACAGAAAGAACAGTTATCAGTAGAGGTGAGCATATGGACTGTGAAACACTTGTCATGAAGAACATATCATGTATTATTTTGCTTGTCTAACAAACTTACCTGGTCTTGCAGCTCAGTAAAATTGATGCACGAATAATGCGAAATGTTACAGGAATGCAGCAGTTGGAACTCAAACTTGACCCCGTTTCTGCTTATGATTATCGTATGATATTATTGCCTCTGGTGAAATCATACATGAGGGTCTGTATAAATGTCTAGAAGACAGCTAGGTCTTGTTTACTTTTTTCCCCCCCTTGAATTCTACTTCATTTATCTTATGTTCAATTTCCTTTTCTAGGCACATTTAGAGGATCTAGCTGAGAAGGATGCGACAGAGAAGTCTGATGCAGCAAGAGAAGCCTTTTTAGCTGAACTTGCACTTGATTCTAAAAAGGCTGCACGAGGAGCGACTGATAATGCAAAGAATCTTCTGGAGAAGACAAAAGATAAGAAAAAGAAGGATTACAAGAAAACTAAGGATCCAAAGGTTTAAAATTGTTCTTTTGGTTGCTTTGTTTAATGGATGATTGATTAGTTATCTGCATACCATGATGTCTATCTGATTTTTTCTGTTACTGCAGAGTTCCATTTGTAATGATAGCTATTTGCTTTGTGATGAGCCTACTGATATAGGGTATGTCTGCTTTTGATCTCATGTTGCACTTCTGTATCTGCTTTGTAGGATTAAATGTTACCATATATTTTGTATGCTGTTCAGGTAAAGTATGTGCTAATCTATGTTCATTTATTTCTGTCATATAGTTCCCATGCAGTTGCATCAGATGGTGATGATTCTGAGCTTCTCCCAGTGAATGGTGTTGACTGGAAGCAACAGGAAGAAGAATTCAGACGTAAAATCGAGCTTGAAGCTGAGGAAAGAAAGCTCGAGGAGACTTTAGAATATCAGAGACAAATGGAGAATGAGGCTAAATTGAAACACCTAGCTGAGCAGCAACATAAGAAATCTAATCGGACATTTACAGAGGTGACTGGGGAATCTGGTGTGGGTGATGTACATACACGATCTGTAAGAATTTTCACTAGAGGCTCTCAGTTTCACTAGGAATGTATGGGATAACAATTATTGCTACTATTTTTCTTGTATATTTTAATTGAAAATGCCATTCTTGATTTGAGGTCTATAAATTATGGCAATGATAGTATTGTCCTATTTTTTGGAAGTGCGTTTGAATACTGAAGAAATCTCATAAATATTGCCTATCAGGAAAAGTTGGTCCAAAATCATGAGTTTGCCAACAGTTCTAAGGACACGGCTGTGGTAAATGCTAATGGTGGGGCAGTTCCCAGTACCGCTATTGTCGATAAGCCTCATTACCCAAAATCAAAGCAAGGTTAGCATTGTCTAATTGGGTTTCTGAATGAGATTACACTGGAAAGATTTTTTCTAACTTAGGTTTGTCAGGGTTACTGAATGGAGAGATTATAGAGGATGGGATGGTAATGTCAGATAGACAGACGGTAAGAAGAGGTAGACGGCAGAAGAGTGCTGTCAAATCTTTTGAAGCAAAATCATCTGACAAGGAAAAAGTTGAACTTGGACGTGGTACTTGTTTTATTTGTGTTTTCTCTTCATTTTTCTTCATAATTTTATTGGAATAAACTTTGTCGTGCATGGATGAGGGCAGGAATGTAATAAACATAACCCCTTTGTAGTGATTGACTGTTGTTGTTCAATACTAGTATGTTGATTTCTGGTTGTTATTCCCCTCCTATATTATGCTGTTGTATTCACTAATTGAATTTAGAGTTTGTTCCTTAAGCCCTTCTATGACAAGTTATCTAGAAAGTCAGACTGATATTCTTGTCTTCTGTATCACAACCAGTTACTCCTGGTACAGGAGACGGTACAAGTATGACTTTGAGACATTTACAAGCTGAGGAGGATGATGAGGAAAGGTTTCAGGCTGACCTAGAGAAGGCTGTCCGCCAAAGCCTGGGTAAAATTCTTTATCATTGTACCTTTTTTTTTTCCATCATCTGTTAATATAGCCATTGAAATTTTATGAACTATTAAGGTTAATTATCCCAACAGCATGCCTTATCGCTAGGATCTAAAATAATATTAGCTAAAATCCTCTGCTTGTTTTGGGCTTGTGGCTCTTTAGTCTTTATAGCATGGATAATTTGCTGTGACATTGATTCTTGTACCTCATGCTAAATGCTGCAACTCTTCATATACTTCATTCTGGAACAATTTATTATTTGTGGTTTTAGTAACCTTGTGATATGCAACTTTGTGGAAATTGTTTTTCCAGGGGCATCCCTCTTTTGTTCCCTAATAACGATTAAGATACATGCTTTTTCATAAATTAAGATGTGACTTATGATGGTTTACTTTTGCTGTTGGGAAAGTGTTTCGTGCCTGTTTCAGATTATATCTTGCCTTTATTGTCCTACTATTCTAGATTGTATAAATTGATTGGACCTTGTTGTTGTACCGTAGTAAACCTTTTGATCATCAGGACAAGTGGATCATTTTACTGTAGTTTTATCCTGGCCTTTATAAGTGGGTGGTGGTTAATGAAATCATATGATATCTAGTTGTAAGTCATTTAGTTCAACTGGGTCAATACAAGTTGAAGTGTTACATTTCTAGTTATGCACTTGTACCGAGTCTTACTTTCTTACTTCAGTGATGCCACCACTCTTGGGACTTCATCAATTGAAAAGTTTTCATTTGCACGATGCTGAGTCAAACATTAGATGGAGTTCACTTTGTATTTTAGATTGATTCTTTTGTATAGTTGAATTATTAATGTTGCACTTAGTGCAGGAATTTTAATGCATTGCAAGCATCTTTAAGTCATATGCTACTTTTACTTAATCCTTAAAGTATAGGTTGGAGAATTGTTGACTTGTCTATATGTATTATGTTCAGACACCTTTCAAGCACATCAGAAAGTGCCCGTTTCTAGTCTGAGGTCACCTCAGATACCTCCAGAAGGGAATAATGTTGGTATCTTGCCAAGTGAGGTCATGTTTGGAACTGTGAGTAGAGCCGATGTGATTGGTACTGGCCTGAAGAATGATGTTGGTGAATACAATTGTTTTCTGAATGTTATTATACAGGTAGATAACATGATTCATAGTTTCATATGTCATATTAATTAGATTTATGATGACTCTCACATCAAGAGTTCTGATTTCTATGGTTTCTTTTTCTTGTATGATTTCAGTCCTTATGGCATTTGAGACGATTTCGAGATGAGTTATTGAGGAGATCAACATCAGACCATGGTCATGTGGGAGATCCATGTGTTGTTTGTGCATTGTATGGTATTTTTACTGCTCTGAATATTGCTTCTACTGATCTGCGAAGAGAAGCTGTTGCTCCCACTTCTCTGAGGATAGCTTTGAGCAACTTGTATCCAGATAGTAATTTTTTCCAGGAGGTAAAATAATGAGAACTACATTATTCACCCATGCTTTCTATGAGATCTTTCCTTCATTATAATTGTTTGTTTGATTGTTGGTTCAGAAGTTAATTATGAGGTTGTGTATTTAATAAGGTATCCTGTCTAAAATGTAAACAATTGACAGGCTCAAATGAATGATTCATCTGAAGTATTGGCAGTAATATTTGAGTGCCTGCATCAAGCATTTACTACAGGTTCCAGTGTTTCTGATTCTGAATCAGGAGAAAGTAATTGTATGGGCTCCTGGGACTGTAAAAGTGACGCTTGTATAGTGCATTCTTTCTTTGGAATGGATGTTTTTGAGCAAATGAATTGCCAAAATTGTCAAAGGGAGTCCAGACATATGAAGTACACCTCTTTCTTCCACAATATAAATGCCAGTGCCCTCCGAACAATGAAGGTAACTACTTTCAGTTAAACATTTATGTTGATTGCCTTTTCATTTTTTTGGTAATAAAAGCTTAGTAAAGATTCTATTCTTAATCTATTATGCCTTTGCTTATACTCATTTGCATAGAAAAACTTACCTAATTAGCTATATGCCCTCTGATCTTCCATCTTTATGCAGATTATGTGTGCTGAAAGTTCTTTTGATGAGCTTCTTAATCTTGTTGAGATGAATCACCAGTTAGTTTGTGATCCTGAGACTGGTGGTTGTGGGAAGCCTAACTACATCCATCACATTTTGGCAACTCCACCTCATGTTTTTATAACAGGTGATTTGACTGACTGAGTAGAGATTTGTGCCTTAACTAGTCCACTCCTTCGGAAACTTGAAGAAATGTGTTTTTTGGACTGCAGTTCTAGGTTGGCAGAAAACATGTGAAAGCGCTGATGACATAGCAGCAACATTAGCAGCCCTAAGTACTGAGCTAGATATCAGTGTACTTTACCGTGGACTGGATCCAAAGAACATTCATAACCTGGTGTCAGTGGTATGCATCTTGACTGGGCTCAACTTATGCCATTTAGTTGTGATTTGGCTTTGAAAACATTTATTGTTATCCGATTGGAAAGTTTTGGGGTGAGTTTTAATAACATTTTAAGAATGAGGGAGGATATTGTAACATGTTGAACCTCAAGGAAATATAAACAAACAAGAAGATATTAAAGTATAAATAAATTAAGAAGAAAAGGGGATGGGGAAAGCTAAAAAATCCTCATTATTTCAACCATAAGGCATACAAATGATATTAAATCTGAAAATTTACTTCCAAAGCCAAAGCCAATTGTCTTAGTTATTAGAGATTAAGAATGATGTCTCAAGTGAAAAAAAATTTCTTCATAACTGAAAAGTGTTTAAAGTCGAAAGTTCTTGACTGACTTGCAAATTGAAAACCCCATGGGGATGTGGCGTATGATTAACAACAAAATTATAGTTGTTTCATAGATGAGCTTATCCTTGACTTCTTGAATATCTGCTTATATTTCTGAAATATTGATTGTTCATCGTTGGCAAAATGCTTATTAGATATAATGTCTTTATTCCTTATACTTCTTCTGGATATTAGGTTTGCTATTATGGGCAACATTATCATTGCTTTGCATATAGTCCTGAGCATCAACAATGGATTATGTATGATGACAAGACTGTAAAGGTAAATTCCACTTCAAATGCAAATCACGTCATTTTTGTGCAACTGTTCAAGTGTCACAATTTGCTTGTGAACTCTAGGTAATTGGTAGCTGGGCTGATGTTCTTTCTATGTGTGAAAGAGGGCACTTGCAACCTCAGGTTCTTTTCTTTGAAGCTGTAAACTAGTGCTTTGGGTGGAATCTTGTCAAATGTTATTCTGCTTTGTGGAGCAAGGTATCTATCAGAAGGTGTAATTTAAAGAGATGGAAGTACAGCTTCACCATGATACGGTTCAATCTGTAAAACTTGCAGAATGTTTTCCGAAGATGGTTAAATTTTGGCATATACAGATGGGGATATAAAAATCCAAAGTTTTGGTATAAGGGAAGGCGGTTTTATAGGGAAAGCTTGGTCTTTCTATGGAAGAAAGATGTATCGACAGTGAATTTCATGTAGGTTGGAGGACTAAGCTAATGCTTGAAAGTGTAAATTTTGCATCTTTTTCCTTCCCATAATTTTTGTCAAGAGTTGTCGGGAGTCTGTTCATAAAGTCTTTCTCCTTTCCTTCTGGTGATGTCTTTCCAGTTGAGGTTGGTTGTTCATGGAATAAGGAAGCCAGTAATGGTTGCTTGACTGCCAATGCATATGCTGCCGCGGTTTATATATTGGTAAATGGCTTCCTGTTGTTGCTGGGACCGGAGGGAGATACCAATAGAGCATTTATATGTGGGGATTTAGCTGATTAGGTTACGAGCCTTCAGCTAGGTGATCCTTTTAGTTAAGCACTTTTCCCCCTCGAGTTACTGTATAGATATCGTTAGTCTCTTTTTGAGTCTTACAAGAACAATTGGTGTAGTTCATAGTTTTCTTATTTATCTCTGTCAGATATTTGATATAACCATCCAATTTTCTGATTACTCATATATATATATATATATATACACACATATTATAGTATGGAATTATGTATTCGACATAAGTAGTAACAGATTCAAGGTTTTCGTTTGAAAATTTCAAAGTTAAAACCCTGGAAACGCGATTATTATTATTATTATTAGAACCCATTTTTCCCTTAAGATTTGGTTTAAACGGATATGCATTACTCATGATTGTATTTAAATATAAATATAAAATCAAAATTTTGTCACCAATACGATTACTATTTTCACTTAAGTTTAGGTCAATTCAGATAAAATATCTTGGCTTAATTAATTAGCTTCACCAATCCCATATATCAACCATATATAATAATACTACTTCCATGTAAATTTATACAAAAGTTGTAGATTGAAAATATTAAAAAGAATATATTATTTTCAAAGATAAAAACTTATTAATAAAGTAAAATAAGGAAATTATTACGGGGGAAAAAAAGGTTAATTATAAAAAAAATTACAATTAAATATATGAATTTCCAATTTTTTGTAGATATAGTCTAACATTAGTGTCAAGCTATATTAGACGTATATTCCGACATTTAGGATGCCAGGTGTAATGGATTTACATGTCATAATTTTGTAAATTTTAATTAATTGATATTAAATAAAATAATTAATATACCTAACACTAACTTATCTAATTTGATCCATTGCAGATGTAAGCCATTTCTGGCCACTGTTCACCATATAATATGGTGATTTGAATGTGAATGAAACATGTTAGGAAATGGGACTCTTTTAGGACATTTTTGGCTACCAATTTCACTATATAATATGGAACAACCAGAACAGAATTAGAAACTTTTGACTGTTTTCCACTCTCTCTTTCTAGTCCTCGTCCAATATCTTAAACCACAAAATCACTGAAATAATTGTGCAATAACATGGGCAGGAGTTCTTGTTGTGCAAAGGAAGGCTTAAATAGCCGTTGAAGACAGGATCATGATTGAATTGTTGAAATACCGGGTTGAGATCCGATCCTGACCGCAGTGGAATAATCATAAAATTTTTTCGTGACTTTTAATTTCTTGAAAATCAAGATCTATTTAATGCTATAAAATGATTAGCACAAATCATAATAAAGCGAAATTTAATTCGTACATTATTCCGAAACTTAATCTTTGTCTTGTCGTATCCCTCAAACTGTTCCTGAAACTGATCCGTCTCAACCACCGTAGCCACATAAGTATCCGACCTCTAACGTTATCCAACAGGTTGAGAGAACTTTGTAACTCTTACAGAAATGGTTAAGCAAGAAGTACTAGCTTCATAGAGCTTAAGCCTATTTATAATAACCTTTGGACGTCTTAGTAATTTAATTGAAATTAAATTATAAGTTTAATTAAACTTTAATTAGAATTATATTCTAATTAAATACCAATTATGCCCATATAAGATTCAATATTTCATATTAATCCTTATTTATTAAATATCTAATATTTAATCATAAAGTTTCTCAAACTTTATAATCAAGTCCAATTTGATTAAATTAACTTTGCTCTCTTCAACTTATTCTATATGTAAGACCTATTAGGTTCCCAAATGTGTGGGCAAAGATTATAAAATTTAATTTTAATTCATAATTAAAATTAGATAAATTAAAACTCCTTTTAATTTATCTTTAATTCTCTA
>JAOQMQ010000007.1:16515819-16529166 GCA_027563845.1 Erythroxylum subrotundum
ATTTACGATATGTAATATATGTGTGTGGGTTTGAGTTACTAAATAAAATAAATATCAGTGTGATGTTTGGTTTTGTTGTTCTGTCTTGGGTGGCATTCATGTATCCTCCCAGGGGGTATTTGGGTGTTATATAATTTATTTCAGCTAATTTAATTTCCACTAAGATATTAATAAAGTCCTCATATATACGTTTACATCTCTTAAGAAAATAATGGTTTAGAACATAACTTAATTACTTCAAAAACTAGGATTATCAGAGAAGACAGGTGCATGAGGTTCAAAGAAGACAACGAACCACAGAGCCATTAGATGTTAGTAAAATTGACCCATGTAATCCATTGGTGTAGTTTGACTGCTTGAGGATATAAAATTCACTTGTCCAACTTATATCATTTCGGTAAACTCCCAAGCAACCAAAGTTAACTTTAGAAGTTCAAACGAGATTGACAGGTGCATGAGGTTCAAAGAAGACAACGAACATGTACGCGAACGACGTTACCCAAGCAGGGCAGTACAAATACATGAAATATTTGAAACCAACAAACAGCCCACCTGATGTGAAGGACGATAACCAACTACTAGCACAACACCTGTACGTGAACGACGTGAAACCAGTAGCACCTGACGTGAACCAAGCACCAGCAACAGCTAACGTGAATGAAGCACCAACACCTGAACGCTACAACACCAACTACACCCAAACGCTACAATATCTAAACACTAAACCAACACTAATTTTTTTAGGCATCCACAGCATTGTATGACGAGCAGAGGGAAGGTGAAAAGTCCTAAAGGATTGGCATGATCGTAATATCTGATGAAAGTGAAAAGTCCAATGGTGCCTTTGTATCTATTCTCTTCGTATATGATATATCTTTTTTTTCCCAATATTATAAAGAGTAAAATAAATACATAATATATAATATATAATATATAACATATAACATATAACATATAACAATATAATTTAATTGTTATTACTTATGACAAAAGTATCCATTTCGGTTTGATTTAGCTTGATTCGACCCAAATTAACTATATTTTAGGCTATGTTTAGTTTTTTAATATTTTTAGGTTTTAGGTCGAGTTAGGATTGTTTGGTTCAACCTTATCCAAAATTTAAAATTTTATATTAAAAATTAAATTATATATTTAATCAAGTTTGGTTATACTCGATTGTGCTCGGGCTCAGGTAGGACTTCAGCGTAATTAGGTCTGAATTCGATGCTAATTATTATAACCCTTAATTATTGTTTAAAGTTGCAACAGATTGAATTGTTGCTTATATAAAATTTTATAGCAACGTTACTTTAATTTTGTTGCTTTTTAAAATATATGGCAACAAATTACCATTAGCGTTGCCTATTAATATTACCAAAGGCAACGCTTTAAAAACCGTTACGTTATATTAGTTTTACACATCACAATTTAAAATGTTACAAATTTAATATTGCATAAACCACTTTTTGCTGTAGTGGAAGCTAATGTAATAGGGATATTTCTTCATTAACCTCAATGAAAATATAACACTTATTTAAGTCATTACAATCTGAGATAGAGGGATCACTTGAATTTTAGCTATGGAAATCAAAAAGGGCAATAAAGATACCAACCTTAAAATTTTAGTAGTCAATCTTAAACACGTACACATATTTAATCTCAACCCTTAAATTCAAGTTTGTCAAAATTTTTAAAGACCTTGCTAATATTACTCAACAATTTTAATAGGAAACAAAGGCAATCATTTACTATTGAGGAAATCGAGTCACCAAATTGGCTACCTCTTCTTAGCACAAGCATCAAGAAAATTACCTTTAAGAATTGTGGTGAATAAGTGTAATAACATTGAGATATGGCAAGAAAATTCAATATAGTCGTTCTTTACCGATAAAGGTAAAAAGGCATAAAAAAGAGAGAAGAAATATGAATCTCCAGTTTGAGATACAATAAAGGTAAACTATAATTTTTCTTTGCTTATACCATCTAATGCACGAGTACCTCATTTTGCTTACAAATTGGTTAAAAAAAAAGAGGAATATGAAAAAGAGATCATAGAGACCTTTAGAAAGGTGGAAATTAAAATACTTTTACTAGAATCCATCAAGCAAATTTCAAAATATAAAAATTCTTAAAAGGACTATGCACCAATAACAAAAGTTGAAGGATAAAGAGAGAATAATTTTGGTTAAGAATGTATCAACTGTGATAGATAGGCTAAAAAAATGCAAAGATCTAGATATGTTTACACTTTCCTGTGTCACTGTTAATAAGGAAATTAAGCGTGTCATGCTAGATTTAGGTGCATCTATTAATTTCATGGTTTACTTAATTTACAAAGCTTTAATTATGAATTCTTTACCAAAAACTAATGTGACTATTTAGCTATCTGATCATTCTTATGTACGTTCTATTGGTGTTGTAGAGGATGTTTTAGTTCATGTTAACAATTTGGTATTTCTAGTGGTTTACATGTTGAAAATGAATAGAGATGTTGTATAACATTCACCTTAATTTTTATCAGGAAGACCATTCACAAAGATAACTAAAACAAAATTTGATGTAGATGAGGTCACCCTTTCTATCGATTTTGATGAAGATATAGTGAATTTTAATAGTTTTAAAACAATTAACCTAACAATTCTCACTTTATTTATTATATGGAAATTGTTGATTCAATTATACAAGATATTATTGAAGAATAAAATGTCACCATTGAGCCAAAGTTTAATTTTAAATTAGAAGTGAATGAGCAAGTTGATGAAACTTGCAAAGTTGCAGAATTATTATCAACAATGCTAACATATTTAAAATCTTTAAATGCTGAAATTACTATAACTCAAAAGAAAATTTTGTTTTATATTTTGCAAGATCTAGAGCTAGAACTGAAAGCCTTACTTGATTGCCGAAAATATGTCCATTTGGGTGAAGGAGAGTCATTACTTGCGATCTCAAAAAGGTTGACTGAAGAGAAAGAAGAAAGGTTAGTATCACTTTTAAAGGAGTACAAAACTACAATTGGTTAGACCTTAGTTGATATAAAAGGCTTAATTCCAGCAATTAGAGGAAAACATTAAGCCACAAAGGAGATTCAACCATCAATGAAAGAGATGGTAATAAAAGACCTTAGTGAGTGGGTGAGATCAGTTTATATTCTACCAAAGGAAACTAGGTTCATTATGATAAGAAATCAAGACGATGAATTGGTGCCAGTGAGGGTACAAAGTGGGTGGTGAATATGTATAAATTTTAGGAAGCTTAACTTGGATACTAGAAACCGAAAAGCCTACCAACAACAACAACCATGCGATAAATCAAACCAATTTCTCAAAAATCAAGGACTAAAATAGATAAAAAGTTCCCCTACATTCGAATATTCTAACATTAATCCTAAATAAATGGTCTCAAAGGTCACATTCTCACATCAACAATATCCCAAAAGAAGAAGACAAACTAGAATAAAGAAATATGTAGAAACGAAAACGGTAACCTTTGGTCGTTGCGGGCAGTGAAAACAATGGAGGCAGTATTGTCTCCGACGAGGCATTTGGCGATCCGAGAGGGGGCTTAAGGCGCGGCGGGGCTTATGGGTAGGTACGACCTTGGAGCTGACAACTTTGACGGTGAGATTATGACCAGTTATACCAGGTTTGAGGTCCTCTACTTTCACAAATACTGGCTTTCTCTTATCTACCGCTATTGTGGCCATTTGATTGATGGGTCTGTTAAACCCTAGCAGCAGCAACAGTCCACTTGGTTGCAACAACAACGAAGAACAGATAGAGAAAAGCGTGAGAATAAAGATGGTGGGAGAGGGACGAATTTGTCCAGAAGCTAAAGAGATGTGTTTACCTATTTCGGATATGCGTGGAATAGGTAAAGACAAGTTCATGTGATCTTTAGCTATTCCCTCATGTCCGGGAACAGGTATTCCTAGGAATAGTTATTCTTTAAGCTTTTTTTCAACCAAATGACAGAATACCTAATAAATAAGAATAGGTGGTAGTAGAATATCTATTACCTCCAACCAAACAGGCTGTTAGGAGCTCCTCACTAATGAAGACAGTAATAAAGTCATATAAACAATAAAAGTTAGAGTTAGTATATAATTTTTTGAAGAACAACTTGATAAACATCATTATATTTAGGAAATTCCATAAGAAGTCCTAAACTCTATTAATTCCATCACTGAGCAAGAACAATAAGAGATGATCAAGGATGTCAGAAAGGAGGATATTAAAGCAAAATTGTTTTCAATCCATCTATATAAGGTCCATAGGCCTGATGGATTTAATGGGAGATTTTTCCAACAGACATGGGACTCCACAAGGGACATTGTTACAAGAGCAATTTAGCAATTTTTCAAAGCAATAGACTTCTTAAAGAATGAAACAAGACCTAAATCTGTCTAATTCCAAAGTACAAAAATGTAAGTAAATTGACATAATATAGGCCCATTTCCTATTGTAATGTAGTATACAAATTAATTTAAAAAATTATGGCAAATAGAATGAGGAACTACCTAAGCAAAATCATAAACCCAACCTACAATGCATTTATGCAATGCAAAACCATTGGAAACAACATCTTTCTATGTTAGGAATTACCTAAAGGATATAACTTGAGGAAATATATTAGAAGTTGTAGATTGAAAATAGACCTGATAAAAGCTTGTGATTCAATCAGCTAGCGGTTCATTGCTTAAATACTTTAGGCTACAGGTTTTCCCATTAAATTCAGCAGATGGATTAAGGAATGCATAACCAATCCATCATATTCCATATTGATAAATGGATAGCCAACAATGCAATTCAAGGCTACTAGAGGACTCAGGCAAGTGGATCCTTTATCCCTTTACCTATTTGTACTTGGAATGGAGGTCCTAATTGGTATAATGGCTTATAATATATCCAAAAATCTTGAATTCAAGTACTATTATAGATGCAAGTAAGTGAAACTTTATCATCTATTGTTTACAAATGATGTGTTGTTCCTGTATAGAACTGATCAATCAACCATTGACCTAATATTAGACATATTGGGGAGGTTCAAATCTCTATCAGGGCTAGTTTTTAATCTATCTAAAAGCTCAATCTAATTGTATGCCGATGTGGATCTATAAGTGGCAACAAAGGCTATAGATCTAGGAATCAATTATGCCAGGTTACCTTTTAAATATTTGGTAGTTCCCATTACTCAAGAAAAACTTAGTGCAACATATTGCTTCCTTCTAGTGTATTTCATTAATAGGAGACTGAATAATTAAAACTACAGATTTATGAGCTATGGTGGAAGACTTCAACCGATCATATCAATACTTAGCAATAAGGCAACCTATTGGTCAGCTCATTTAGCACTCCCCTAACCATCTTGAAATCCATAGATAAGCAGATGAGGGATTTCCTTTGGAAGGGATCAAGCAATCAAAAGAAGGCTCCAATAGTGAAATGATATAATGTTTGCACTCCTAAGCATTCAAGTGGCTTAGGAATCACTTCCATGAAAACTATTAGTAGAGTACTATTGGCCCAAAGGCTATAGGACTATGCAACGATAAAGAGGAACTATGGGTGAAATGGGTGCATATAGTCCACATCAAGAAGAAGAATATATGGACCATTAATCTTAACACAAGCATGTCCTAGACACTTAGACAAATCCTGAATGTAAGGCAATGGATGCAAAAAACAATAAAGCACAAATTTAGAACAAGTTATATGGATACTTAATAAATCACTAGTATTCTGTACAAAAGCTTGCAAGAATTTCTAATCAAGAACATCAAACAACAAGGTGCAGTGGAGTCAATTGGTTTGGTACCAAGATGTGAGTCCAGCATAGTCATTTATTCTATGGCTTGGAATAGGAGGGCACCTTCACACAAAGGACAACATCGAGTTCATTTTAAATTCCAAAATTGTTAGTTATACTCAGAGCAACTGGAAAGCATAGAGCATATGATGACTCAGCGCAATTACACTAAGGCAATCTGGAGCAGGATCACTTGTTTGCTGAACAAAAAATGTAATGCAATTGATTGGAATAGAGTAATTGAATGGGCCTCAACAGTGAAAATGGGGAACAAAGCAGATTACAAGTTGATGAAGATCAACCTTGTTGCAATGGTATATAACTTATGAGAGGAAAGAAATGCAAGATTATTTAAAGCTGAAACTAAAACTTACGAGGAAATAATCCACAAAATTGTAATGCAAAGTAGATTATCCATTATAGGCAGGGGACTATAGCATAAACTCACTCAAAACATGAAGGAAAGATGAATGTTGGAATAGGTATTAATGTGAGATTGTTTTAGCTGTTGGGCTCTTGTATTTGATCAAATGCTTTTTGTGAATGTGTATAGATTTTTGTATTGTACATATCCTTATTATTAATATTAATGAATTAACTTTGGGAAAAATCTATTCTTTTTTAGTGCCCTTAAATTCTTTAATAGTTTTTATTCTCCTCCTAATGTTGCTACACGTCCTTACTGAACAAGTACTACCTTTATCTTCACCTTCTATAAAGTAAAATCTTTCGATCCATTGAATTTCTTAATATTAAACTTTTGAAGGGACATTTTGATAGCAAAACATATGCTTAACTATCAATTTTTTGAGATACCAATTGCTTTTTATACCAATTGTTGCTCAAACAGAAGCAATATGAGAAGAAAATAAATGGAACAAAAAAGAATTTACATGATTTGACCAATTATGTCACCTATATTTATGGCCAAGGAGATATACTTCTTTTATGACATTGAGAAAGACAATAAAAGATGAATAGAATAGAACAATCTTTTCAATCTCGCAAAGGTTCTCCCTTATATAACCTTTATTAAGGCATTTATAAACTAGGACTATATGTAAGAAATTTAAATACAGTGAAGCTTTATTTTTATCGAAGTCCAAAATTATTGGAAATTTATTTCCATAAATGCCTAACCACATTGAAATTCCATCTTTAATCTTTATGCGTCTTCAAAAATTATGTCATGAGTCTGACACATGTTCCATATACAACACCAGCACTGATTTACTTCTAAGTATATTTAACGAGTACAAGACTAATTAATGTTGGTCTCATGTTTCTATCCCATGCATGTTGGTTAGCTTTTAAATTTTACTACTCGCTAAAAATTCAAGGCATATCTAGATGTGTTGTGATAATTTATTCTTCTGTCTCCTCTCTTTTTTACTTAGTTTTTTTTTGTTGGTTGTCCACAAGGTGTCATAGGCGGGTCCTAATTATGGGAAGGTATCTTTAAGTCATTCATACTTAGACTAATCTCCCCTCGAGTCGGGTAGATCCCTTGCGGGAGGCAAAGCTCTGACCTCAAATTTTAAACGGCTGCATATATGAGGGGAGTTCAAACCCACAACCTCACTTAAGCCAAGAGAGTCCTTACCAACTCACCTGTGTCTTGGTATAGAGAGACCTCACTTAAGGTACAGAGAGACCTCACTAATTTTACTTATTTAAAATTAGTGAAAGTTAAAAATTCAGAATCAAATATGTCCAGAGCGACCGAATAACAAAAACGGGTATTAGATAAGATTGAACGTACAAAATTTCTGACGGTCCATTCCTGAGTCATGAGTCATGGCCGATCCCTCCAATATCTAGGCTCTGTTGAATACTTGCATAAGAGATAAATTAAAAAGGTCGTAACGTCATGAACAATAGATCAAATTTGGCTATGAAAATGGAGAAATTGAAGCTCAACAGTAAATGGTTCTCCACGGTAGCCAGTGTATGGATCCAGTGCACAAGTGGCTCTCTCTATACCTTCTCCATCTACTCGCCAATTCTCAAGTCCACTCAAGGCTACGATCAATCAACACTCGACACCGTATCCGTTTTCAAGGATATTGGAGCCAACTGCGGCGTGCTCTCCGGCGTCCTGTACACTTCTGCCACCTCCGACCACAACTCCTCCGCCGTTGTTCTTGGCCCCTGGATGGTTCTTTTGGTGGGGGCAATTCAGTGCTTTGCGGGGTATTTCTTGATGTGGGCTGCCGTCACCCGTTTGATTCCTCGCCCGTCTGTTGCCGTGATGTGCTTGTTCATGTTAACGGCGGCTCACGCTCAGAGTTTCTTTAACACAGCCAACGTGGTTACCTCTGTACGGAATTTCCCTCACTATAGCGGCACAGCCGTTGGGATCATGAAGGTAGGTCCACTCCATTCATTGATAGAGTTTGTGTCTCTTTGCTGGTCAAAATTTGGTTCTTTCTTTGAAATTTTGTTATTTGCAGGGATTTGTTGGCTTGAGTGGAGCAATACTAATACAAGTATATCAAACACTGTTCAACGGCAAAGCTGCTTCGTTTATTCTGATGTTGGCACTTCTGTCAAGCGGTGTACCCTTATTACTGATGTGGTTTGTGAGAATCTACAACGTTGAGGAAGGTGATGAGAAGTTCCTTAATAGAGTCTCTGTAATTGCTTTGGTTCTTGGTGGTTATCTTATGTTTGGTATCATATTGGAGCAAATATTTAGCTTCCAATTGGTTCTGCGTGTCATCATGTTTGTTCTGCTCGTGATAGTAGTTGCATCCCCACTTTTTGTTGCAACGAAACGTGACAATGATTCTGAAATTGTTTCTGTGCGGAGTCGGTTAATTGATGACTCTAAGAAGCTGGTAGAGCAGGATTCTACAAGTTATCATCGTCCGCACGGACACAGTTCTGATTGTGTTGATTCTAGCGAAGAAAGCCGTCTGGAAGTAGTTGAAAACCTGAACCTTTGGCAATCTATCTTTACATTGGATTTCTGGATTTTGTTTCTGGCTATGGCTTGTGGTATGGGCTCAGGACTTGCCACAGTCAATAACTTGAGCCAAGTAGGAGGATCTCTCGGTTACAGGAGATATGAGACAAGTACGTTGGTTTCCTTGTGGAGCATTTGGAACTTTTTAGGAAGGTTTGGAGCAGGATATATATCTGATTATTTGCTACGCAGCAGAGGATGTGCTAGGCCATTGTTCATGGTCATTACTCTTGTAGGCATGACTCTTGGCCATCTGGTGATTGCTTCTGGTTTGCCTGGTGCTCTCTATGCAGGTTCAGTGTTGTTGGGTGTTTGTTACGGTTCTCAATGGTCACTAATGCCTACAATTGCTTCTGAGATATTTGGTGTACAGCACATGGGCACCATATTCAACTCCATTACAATTGCATGTCCTGTTGGATCTTACATATTCTCTGTACGAGTGGTTGGATATATATATGATAAACAAGCATCAGAGGAAGGGAATGAGTGTATTGGAACTCATTGCTTCATGTTATCCTTTCTGATTATGGCTTCTGCTACGTTGTTAGGCTCAGTTGCAGCATTAGGATTGTTCTTGCGGACAAGACAGGTCTACAATCATGTTATACTCAGAAGACTTCAACATTTGTCAAGAGAGTAGAGATGGCAACTACTAACTAGCCCGGAACTCAACAAATTAGGCCTAGATTGACAGGGCCTTGGCCTGTTTTTTTTTTAAATTTCAAGTCTCAAGTTGGGTTCTATGTAAAATGACATTATTTTGGCATTTTTTTTTTAATTTTAAAAAAATTCAAGTCAAGCTGTCTTTAACCAGTTTGAGTTTGGGCTTGAGTTTGTTACCTTTTTATACGACGCAGCTCGCCTCCTAGTCGTAGCGTCACCACTCAGCTATCCACAAAGCAGCAGATCCAGCCCCTTACAGTCACCACTGGACAAAATCGCTGCGTCGCACCATTGCCACGCTCGACGCCAGACCATTGGGCCACCGCAACCACCTCACCGTCGCCACTCTTCGCCACGCAGTTGCCACTGACCAAACATTTTGTCATGCTCTGCAGCCTCTGCTCCTCTTTAAGACTCCAACAATTGTTGATTTGCTACCTTTTAGTCTTTAGCCTATTAGTTTTAGGTTGTTTAAATTTGTTGCGTGAATCATTAAATTGATTGAATTCAAATAATGTCAATTGTGCACTTGTGCTTGTGATTTATATGTGTTTGTGTTTTAATTTAGATATTAGAGTTTAGACAATTAGTCAATTAGATTTAATTTATTTGGCATAATCAAATTATAGATTGTGTTGTGACAATTGTGGTTTTAGTAATCAAATTGTAGATTGTGTACTTTAACTTTTATGATTGGGTTGAATTTTATTTAATTTATAAATTGTGTCGTGTACTTGGGTTTAATAATTACTAATTAACAGTGCCTTAATTTTGTTTAAAGTAAAAAAAAAAAGTTTTAAGTTATAGTTTAGATCTTAAATTTAGAATGACTTAATGATTATGACAATAAATATAGGCTTTGAATTATATTTTATATTTGTATTTTATTTTATGTTGAATCTTGACGTTTTTATCAAAGTTTAATTTAAATTCAGACGTGAGACATATTTAAAAAGAATTTTAATGTTTTATAAACATTAAATTTAAAGGTCAACTTAACTTATTCGTTAATCTTCCTTTATAAAAAATGAACGTGACATTTTTTTAGGTCCTTTATTAAATCTACATATTAATTGGCAGTTAAAGTCTAAAAAATGAAAGAAAAAAAAACCTCTTTATTTCTTCTCTCTCCTCTCCCTCTCTCTCTCTCTCTAACCTCTTATAGTTAGTCTTTGTTTTGGTTGGGCTTATACCAGTAGAACTTTTTTTGTAGATCTTTTCTGAGAACAACTTTTCTAAGAAGCCAGTTACCTGTTTGGCTGTCATTTAAAAAAGAGTTTTTTTTAATAACTTCATACAGTAAACTGTTTGGCAACATAAAAATAAAAAGTACTTTTATTTTTAACTATATTTTATTTTATAATAAAAATTATTTATGTATATAAATATTATTTAAAGTATAGTAAACAATATGTAAAGTACAATATATTAATTATTATATAATTTTAAACCATATGAAATATAAATAAAAATAAATCTAACCAAATCTTTTATATTGATTATAACATAAGTAAAACTAATATCAAAAATAAGTATTAAAACATATAAAAAAGCCAAATAATATTATATAAATCTTAAAATAAACGTGAAGATGGATTTGTGGGTATTGTGAAAATTATGTGTAAAACATAAGGAAAAAAGAGACTAAAAAATAGGCTCATTAATTGATATGAAATATCTACCCTAAAAAACGCTTTTTTTAGAAGCTCTAAATTTGAGCTTCTTAAAAAGCTGTATTTTAGTTGTCAAAAAAGGCATATCTAAAAAGTACTTTTTTATTTTACAGTCAAACACTCATTTTTCTTAAAAAAAGGCTTTTGTGGTAGAGAAAAGTGCTTATTGACCTCCCAAAAGTCCATCCTAATAGGCACTTAACTATTTGTACTGAACAAAACGATGAACGCGTTCTTCCAAATTTGGAGGTTATTGATAGTGCCTTATCTACCCTTTTGTATCTCTTTACTGAATCATTCATTCATCTAGTCTAGTAATTGATGTTTGCATATAAATAAATAAGTCTTTTGGTCAATTTCAATTATGTTATACCCAACTCACTTCTTTAAACATTTTCGTATCAGAATATTTCTAATCACCTTTACTCGATCCATTCTATTTGTCAAAGCACATATATTGGAAAGCATCTCATAATGCCCTGGATTTTCTGGTTTAACAGTAATGAGACGTTCAATAACTTCAACTCCAAGATCAAAATTCTTATGTATTTTGTAAGCCCAAGCGTAGCATTCTAGATAACAGGTATGTGTAGAGTAAAGAATTGATTTTTTGAAAGAAATTAGGTATTTTATAAAGATGGTCGGTTGCTATAATTATAAGAAAATTCTTCGTTACGAATGTTATTGCATTGGCATAGAATATGAGCAATTCCCTCTTTAATAATCCCTTGGTTTTTGGTTGATTGTTGTGTTGTTTGCTTAGTTACCTTTTAAACTCTTCTAAAATTGTTTAAAGGAAAGAGTTATTTCATATTATTGGGAAGATGGAAAACTGTTTTGTTTTAGAGTTGGATTTTGATTAATAAGGTAGACAATTGGCTTGTAATTGTATTGGTTCATCTCCTCAAATCTACTTCTTCATATTTAAAGGCCTTAATCTTATATAAGGAAAACTTCTATAGAGTTGGTGTTGCATGCATGCCTTGGCCCCTTAAGAGTCAAAAGTTGTTAGCTAAGGAAGACTTTTCTTTTGGCCATGCTTGGCCAAAATAAAAAATTGTTGGCTACGAAAGACTTTTTTGGCCATGCTTGGCTAAAAGTCTTCAAGCATGTTTTGACATGGATTTTGCCTGTGCGAAGATCACAGAAAGTTTGAAAATTTGAGACAATTGAGCTTGGACGGATGCTCTCAAATGTCACTATAAATAAAGGAAATGTTGAGGCTTCAAAACAAGCACCAAAAACACGCCATTCCTTCCTACAAATCCTCTCATTCTCTCTTCAGATATTTTTTGTATATTTTATGAGTTTTGAAAACCTTTTTATCCAGCCTTTGTATTTGTATACATTCTCCATATATTAGTAAAATTGCTCACCCTTCGGCCGTAGACGTAGGTCATATTGACCGAACCACGTAAATCTTGTGTTCTGTCCCATTTTATTTTGTCTATCTTTATTTTAGTTACTATTTTCGGGCTATTAAATTCAACCGACATCCGATTCAAGGGCAATTACCTTAACAAACTGGTATCAGCGCTTCTCCTGTTGGTCTAACTTATCGTATGCTCTGTGGTTGCCACTAAAGTGGACCCTCCACATCAGAAAGTAACTTAGATTTTTATTGTAAGTCTAAACGGGACCCACTGCCTAGGATTTATCTTGCGGGGCCCACTGCCTCGGTTTTGTTTTGCGAGGCCCACTACCTCGGTTTTGTAAACGGAGTTCAACTTTGCTTGTGGGGCCTATGTCCCGACTTTGCCTGTAGGGCCCGCATCCATGCTTTTGTGGGGTCCGCTGTCCCAGTTTCTTGTGTGGGACCCATCTATGGAAAAATAGTCGAAATATCATTTTTTGGGCCATCATGACGATAACGAAGACTTCTATTGAAAAGTTTGACCGGAGCGTTAATTTCGGTATGTGGCAGCTCAAAATGCAAGCTATTTTAATACAAGATGGATGTGAGATTGCACTTGATGGAGTGAAGAAAAGCCTAGCAAATATGGCGTCAGATATATTCACGGATCTAGATAAAAAGGCTAGATCAGCCATCATATTGAATGTCTCCGATGAGGTTTTACAGGAGGTTGCTAGTGAAAATACAGCGAAAGGTATGTGGGACAAATTGAAAGCTATGTACATGAAGAAGACGGTGGGAAATCGGCTTTATTTGAAACAAAAGTTGTACATGTTGAGGATGATAGAAGGTACATCTATTCTTTCACATCTGGATAA
>JAOQMQ010000007.1:16529266-16540405 GCA_027563845.1 Erythroxylum subrotundum
CAGATTTATATGAAACAACCTGAAGGTTTTGAAGTTGCAAGAAAGGAAGACCATGTGTGTTTGTTGAAGAAATCCTTATACGGATTGAAGCAGTCCCCAAGACAGTGGTACAAGAAGTTTGATTCATTTATATTGGGTCATGATTTCTCCAGGAGCATGTATGATAGTTGTGTTTACTTTCGGAAGTTAGATGACGACTCATTTATCTATTTATTGTTATATATTGATGATATGCTCATTGCTGCCAAGAATGTCACAGATATTCACCATTTGAAAGCCTTATTGCATGGTGAATTTGAGATGAAAGATTTGGGAGCAGCAAAGAAAATTCTTGGCATGGAGATAAGACGTAATCAAGAAGCTGGTAAATTATTCTTGACCCAGGACAATTATCTCAATAAAGTTTTGGAGAGATTTGGCATGCGAGATACCAAAGTAGTTAGTACTCCTCTTGCTAGTCATTTTAGACTATCTACTGCTCAATCACCACAGTCACAAGAAGAGGAAGATTATATGGCACGAGTTTCGTATTCTAGTCCCGTCGGCTGTATTATGTATGCAATGGTATGTACTCGTCCTGATATTTCACAAGTTGTTAGTGCCGTTAGCAGATATATGGCCAATCCTGGCAAAGAACATTGACAGGCGGTAAAATGGATTCTCAAATACTTAAAGGGTACTTCAAACTTTTGTTTGGAGTTTGGTAGAACCAGCAACACTTTGGTTGGTTTTGTAGATTCAGATTATGCCGGTGATCTCGACAGACGTAGGTCTTTGACAGGTTACGTATTTTGCATTGGAGGTTGTGTCGTTAGCTGGAAAGCTACTCTACAACATGTAGTGGCTTTATCTACTACTGAAGCAGAATATATGGCAGTTACTGAGGTTATCAAAGAAGCATTATGGTTGAGAGCTTTATTTGGTGAGTTATACCTTCATTAAGGGGTTACTACTGTTTATTGTGACAGTCAGAGTGCTATTCATTTGACGAAAGACCAGATGTATCATGAGAGGACGAAGCATATTGATGTGAAGTATCATTTCATTCGGAATACTATTGCAGAGAAGAAGGTCCTTATTCAGAAGATCAACACTAAGAACAATCATGCTGACATGTTTACGAAAGTTCTTCTAGTTTACAAGTTCAAGCAGTGCTTGGACTTGATTGGCGTCTATAATTGGTGATATAGCCCTTTTGGGGCATTGTCAGAGAAGGTGGAGCAGATCACTAATTGTTCGGGACGAAGTCAAGGTCGAGATTTGTTGCATACATGCCTTGGCCCCTCAAGAGTCAAAAGTTGTTGGCTAAGGAAGACTTTTCTTTTGGCCATGCTTGGCCAAAATCAAAAATTGTTGGCTACGAAAGACTTTTTTGGCCATGCTTGGCCAAAAGTCTTCAAGCATGCTTTGGCATGGATTTTGCCTATGCGAAGATCACGGAAAGTTTGAAAATTTGAGAGAATTGAGCTTGGACAGATGCTTTCAAATGTTGCTATAAATAGAGGAAATGCCGAGGCTTCAAAACAAGCACCAAAAACACATCACTCCTTCCTACAAATCCTCTCATTCTCTCTTCAGTTATTTTCTGTATATTTTATGAGTTTTGAAAACCTTTTGTTCTAGCCTTTGTACTTGTATACATTCTCCACATATTAGTAAAATTGCTCACCCTCCGGTCGTAGACGGAGGTCATATTGACCTAACCACGTAAATCTTTGTGTTCTGTCCCATTTTATTTTATCTATCTTTATTTTAGTTACTATTTTTCAGGCTATTAAATTCAACCGGTATCCGATTCAAGGGCAATTACCTTAACATTTAGGTTACACACGCCTCCACATTATGTCAATTTATACGATTATTTCTTTTAATTTCTATTTTCTACTCTATTGATCAATTGGTAGGTGTTAGTTTTAATAAGTTTAATGTTCTTTATTCTCATCAGTTTTGACTAGTTACCAAATCTTGGAAGAACTTACAAATGTTTAACTAATCAATTCTTCACTCTATACATACTGATTATCTAGATTATCGTGTTTAGGGCTTACAAAATGCATAAGATTTTTTATTTTGGAGTTAAAGTTGCCAAGCATCTCATTATTTTTGAACCAAAAAATCTAGGTCATTGTGTGATGCTTTGGCAGGTAGAATGGATCCACTAGACATGATTAGAAACATTATGATACAAAAACATTTAAAGAATCAAGCTGGGTATACACAATGGAAATTGACTAAAAGACCTATTTTTTTTATAAGAAAACATCATTTGCTAGACCAGTTGAATGGAGGATTCGTCAAAGAGATACGGAGTAATGGATGAGGCATCATTAATTACCTCCAAATTTAGAAGAACATGTTAGTCATTTTGTTTGGTACAAACGGTTAACTATAAGGGGTATAGAGAAATAAAGGGAAAGAGAGAGAGGAGAGGAGAGGAGAGAGAATAATTTTTTTCATTTTTTAGATTTTAATTATCATATAATATGCATATTTAATAAATGATGCTTTGATGCTTTATTGCTCTCTTATTATCTGGGTATTGGTGCTTTTCTACAGATAAAGATATAATACGTTATATTTTAGTTTTAAAATATATTTTATTTTTAAAAGTCGAGTTATATTTTATATTTTATTTATTATTTATTTATGTATTTATTGTAATTTTATTTACATAATTATTTAGCGCGCTAGTTTACTTATTTACTCTTTAACCTGCATCACTCTTTTATTGTCACATCTGCATGTGGGTCTACCGGAAACATCCTCTCTACTATGTAAGGTGAAGACTGCGTACTATCAGACTTCTCTAGACCCTGCTTTATTGCAGGACTTCAGAATGAGTATGGTGATGGCGATGATGACGATGATGATTTAATAGAGGACATATAAAAAGTGCCACATATATTTTTTTTTGTAATAGAGGATTAATAGATACGTTAATTTAAGGTTCAAATTTAACGATTATAAAATGTTAAAGTTCTTTTCGAACATGTCAAAATGTTCAAGTTTAAATTGAATTCTGATGAAAACATTAGGTTTAATTAGACCCTTTTGTCAAATTAGGTACTTTATAAAGAGGGTTAATTATGATGATTATACAAAAATTCTTTGCTTTGAATGTTATTGCCATGACATAACAAACTTTTATGCACCTATAGAATATGAGCACCTCCCTTTTAGTAATTCCTTGGTTTTTTGTTGATTATCGTCTTGTTAGTTAGTTACCTTTTGAATTCTTCTAAAATGGCTTGAAGAGAAGAGTTATTTTAGATTATTGGGACAATGGAAAACTATTTTGTTTTGGAGTTGGATTTTGATTAATAAGGCAAGCCATTAGCTTATAATTGCATTGCATTGGTTTAAATCCTCAAATTTACTTAGTGGTGTTTAAAGCCCTGATCTTATGGAAGGAAAACTTCTATGAATCTGAGTTACACACACCTCCATATTATGTCAATTTAAGGAAAACTTCTATGAATCTGAGATACACACACCTCCACATTATGTCAATTTATTCAATTTCTTTTCTTTCAATTTTTGTTTTTCTTTCAATTTTTGTTTTTCTACTCTATTAATGATTTGGTAGCAGGTATTAGTTTGAATAAGTTTAATATTCTTATCAGTTTTGACTGGTTACTAGATTTTGGAAGAACGTTCAAATGGTTAATTATAAGGGGTGTAGAGAAAGAAAGGGAGAAAGAGAGAGGGGACATCAGAGAGAAGAAATAAAGAGTTTTTTTTTTCATTTTTTAGACTTTAATTGCCACGTAATAGATTTAATAAGGGACAAAAAAATGCCACATTTTATAGTGGAGGATTAATAGATAAGTTAATTTGAGGTTCAAATTTGAGGTTCATAAAATGTTAAGATTCTCTTTGAACGTGTAAAAATGCTTAAGTTTAAATTAAATTATGGTGAAAAAGTTAGGATTCAATTTGACCCTTTTGCCTACCCAATTTCTTAATCACTCTATACATATCGGCTATCTACACTACTATGCTTGGGGCTTGCAAAATACATAAGAATTTTGATCTTAGAGTTAAAGTTGATTAGCATCTTATTATTATTGAACCAAAAAATCTAGGTCATTATGTGATGCTTTCTAACATAAGTGCTTTGGCAGCTGAAATTGACTAAAAGACCTAATTGTTTATATGCTGACATCAAGTGCTATACTAGATGAATGGAGGATTCGCCAAAGAGATACAGAGGAGTGGATAAGGCACCGTCAATTACCTTTAAATTTGGAAGAATGTGTTCGTTGTTTTGTTCAGTACAAATGGTTAACTATAAGGGGTGGAGAGAGAGACATAAAGAGAGGAAAGGAAAGGAGATAAAAGAAATTAAGAGTTTTTTTTTTCATTTTTTAGAATTTATCTACCACGTGATATACAGATTTAATAAGGAACCTATAAAAAGTGTCACATATATTTTTTTGTAATAGATTATTAACAAACAAATTAAATTGAAATTGAAATTTAACATTTATAAAAACAACAGAGTTCTTTTTAAACGTGTCAAAACATTTGGGTTTAAATTAAATTTTGGTGAAAATATCAGGGTTCAATTTGACTCTTTTTTCAAATTGGGTACTCTATGAAGAGGGTTGGTTATGATGATTATAAGAAAATTCTTCATTCTGAATGTTATTACTATGGCATAACAAAATCTTATACACATATAGACTACGAGCACCTCCTTTTTAGTAATCCTTTGGTTTTTTGTTGATTGTTGTGTTGTTTGCTTAGTTATCTTTTGAACTCCTTTGAAATTTCTTGAAGAGAATAGTTATTTTAGATTATTAGGAAGATGAAAACTTGTTTTGTTTTAGAGTTGGATTTTGATTAATAAGGCAGACAATTGGCTTGAATTGCATGGCATTGGTTTAACTCGTCAAATCTACTTAGTGGTGTTTAAAGCCCTAATCTTATAGAAAGAAAAATTATATGAATCTAGGTTACACACTCCTCCACATTATGTCAATTTATACAATTGTGTTTTTTTTCAATTTCTATTTTCCTTTGATCAATTGGTAGCAGGAGTTAGTTTGAATAATTTTGATGTTATTTATTCCCATCAGTTTTGACTAGTTACTAGATCTTGAAAGCACGTACAAATGGTTAACTATAAGGGGTGTAGAGAAAAAAAAAAAAAAAGGGAGACAGAGAGATAGAGGGCAAGAGCCAGAAGAATTTTTTTTATTTGTTAGACTTTAATTTCTGTGTAATATATAGATTTAACAAGGGACACAAAAAAAGTGCCACATATACTTTTTGTAACAAAGGATTAACAGATCAGTTAAGGTTCAAATTGAACATTTATATAATGTTAATGTTCTTTTTTAACGTGTCAAAACACTTGGGTTTTAAATTGAATTATGATGAAACATTAAGATTCAATTTAACCCTTTTGCCATTAATTTATCATTCCAAAATAAATTATTGATTAAGATTTTGAGAAAATTTTATTATTCTATAATTCATAATAGTTGAGATTTGATTATTTAAGATCATTATAGAATAAATTATAATATAATTTGCTTCCATTATCTGTATAAAATGTAAATATGAGAGTGTAATGTTGTTTTTAATTTTTATAATAAAGTCATTTTTATAATGTGTAATTGTTTATTGCCAAAGAAATGTAGGATACAAGAAATGATATATGCTAATTAATGTACTTGTAAATAAATTTTCATAATATGGTAGTTATACTAACACTTTTTGAATGTTTTGGATAGAATGTTTCTAAGTCTCGAATTTTCTTAAGGATTCATTTATATAAGTTCATGAAATTCACTTGTATGTCTATATCATATGATTGTTGAGAAGTTATTGTTGCTTTATTTCTTCTTGTTATTTTACATAACTTATTCTACATTTTTTATGTCACTAATAGTTGGTTGTAGTAAGTATTCTTGCACAATTGACTTTGAAAATAATATGCATGAATGTTTTTAGAGTTCAAGTTATATGTTTTTAGAATTTAAAATGTGCTTTTGTGTTTTTTAAAGTTGAATAACATACATTTTGTAATAGTATTTGATAACTTTATTTTGATAAGAAGTTATCCATTTAATTTTGACATATGCCTTCATTTATTTTACAGATAAATGGAGGAAAGCTCAAGTACTCCTAACAATTCAACCACTTTAAGAAGCTTTCATGATCCAGCTTGGGTTCATGCTATATTGGTTCTTGAAATGAAGAATCATACCTTTTTTTTGTCTTATAACAAGCATTTGAAAGGTGGTAGAATCACCAAATTAAAGAAGCATTTAGTTGAGATCAAAGATAATATGGAGCCTTGTAAAAAAGTGAGTCATAATGTGAAATGGCAAATGAAGGCTTTACTTGAAGAGTATCATCATGAGAAAGATAGAAGGCAAAGAATGAATAACAAAACTGGTGGTGGAAGTTTCATCTGTGATGGTTAGAATGATAATGGGGATGTTGAAGGTGGTATTCCTACCTAACAAGAAGCGAATGTTACCCCTTGTGTAAGAAAAAGAAGAAGACATGTATCTAACTCTTTTGCTCTATGAACATCTCTTGGAGCTCAATCTTCAATCTATAGTGCCTTATAATCTAAAGAAGGTAATGACTAAATGGTGGTATGATTCAAGTATAGCATTCAATGTTGCTCATTCTCATTGTTACCATCTTATATTGGATATTACTGCCTCTTATAATCCAGGATATAAAGCTTCTTTTATTGATGATTATATAGGTAAAATTATGAGCATTTTTGTTTATGAAATAAACAGTTATTGGATGAAAAAAGAATGACTTGAGCTATTTATGAGTGTTCAATCGTGTGTGATTGTTGAAAAACATAAAAAAACACAAGCCTATTATTAATTTTTTGGTTTATTATATAAAGGGGACAATGTTTTTAAAGGTTATTAATGCATCTGGCCTTGTTAGAAATACTGATACTCTATTTCAGATATTTAATGAAGTTGTAAATGAAGTTAGGTCAAAAAATATTGTTCAGTTTATTATTAACAATGATTTTACTTACAAAGTGGCTATAAGAAGATTACAAAGTAGGTACAATTCTTTTTATTAGACTTCTTGTGCTACCCATTGTGTTGACTTGATGTTGAAAAATATAGGAGATGTTAGATATTTTCCTATCATTGATGAAGCTATGCAAAAAGCAAAAAAAAAAAAGGACTAAGTTCATCTACAATCATGCATGGGTCCTGAATTTAATGAGAAAGGATTTCACTAATGGTAAAAATTTGAGTCGTCCTGCTATTAAAAGATTTGCAACTATTTTCTCATCACTTTAGTGTTTTGTTCAGATGAAGAAGGAGTTTAGGCAAATGTTTATAAGTGATAAGTGGACTGTATCTCAAATGTTAACTCTAATTATGGATTGGAGGTTTTTAGAATTATACTTGAAGATCATAAATTTTGATCCTAATGTCAATTTGTCATTTCAGTTTGTGGGTTTTTTATGAAAGTACTTTTTTTGGCTGATTGTGTTAAGAATACAATAATGAGTTATTTTTATAATGCCATGGAGAGAGCGAAGGAAGCAATTGAGACGTATCTAAAAAATAGGCCTTTTTTACATACGTCTTCTCTTATAGTCATCAACGAGAGATAGTAAAGGCAACTTTACTTCACGTTGTTTAAAACTAGAGTATTTTTTAATCCTAATGTCTATTTCAAATTAAGTTTTACAAAGAAAGGTGAAGTTGATAGGGGAATAATATTAACTATTACAACAATTGTTGTCTTGAGATGATGCAAGATCTCTTAAACTCGTAAATAAAGGTTTATAAGGATGCTTCTAGTGATTTTAGGATACACATTGCTATTTGTCAAAGAGACAAGCTTAATCCAGATATATATTTTTTCATTTTTGTTATATGTTAAAAATTAATCATCACTTTGTTTTGTTTATAATGTTATTTTTTTTTTGTCTTGCAGTTACTTGATGGGAGGAATTGGGAAGTGATGTTCAAGAATTGCAATGGATTGTAGTTGAATTATGAGTCAATATGTGAGTGCAACAGAGTGCGAAAGGAATTTGAGCATATTTGAATTCATTAATTTTAAGAAAAAGAAATAGATTAGAACACAAAATATCGAACGAGTTAATCTCTGTTTAATACAATTTAAAGTTTCAAGAAAGGCATATTGTTATTATTATTAAACTAAATATAATTTCCAAATAATTTAATTTTATTTGTTTACTAGGACTCTTATTAGAACAAGTAGTTATATAGATCCAATTTACTTTAACTATATTGATCTTTTAACGAAATGAGTTTTTGAGGAATTGAGCTTGATAGATGGAAGTGATTTGAAAGATACTCTTAGATGAGAAAGTATTGGCATATTATTTGGTGCACTGAAATTGCATGATGGTGATAATAAGCTCATATAAATGATGAGGATTTTGCACCAAATGAGAATTAAGGTCAATACAATTTATGCGGATATTCGATTGAATGAAGTCTCATATTTTTCATTGCTTCTCTTCTTTTAATTTTACCTGGATTTGATGCATATGTTAAATTCTATATATGAAATATAAATATAATTATAAATTTTTGTTTCAGGCTTCACTTATAGTTAGTTGTTTCCTTGGCATCAACTCTTGTTATAATACTTAGAGAGTCACAGAACTTTATTATTCTTTTTATTTGATGTTTTAATGTAATTATTATTTATTATATGATAAAATTATAGCATTTTAAGTACTTTTTATTATTCTTAATTTATATTTTATGATAATTAAATAATCTTTTTATATTAATTGTGATTATTTATATGTGAAAAGTAATATTAATAAAATTAAAAAGATTGTTGTTATTTCAAATTTTTATTGCTATTATTTTTAGAAACATAGTTGATGTAAAATTATAAATTATATAATATAATATATTGATGAGATATTTTGAATTTAAAAAATCATAAAATATTTTATAATTTAAAAAACATCCGAAACGGTACCTAAAATTGATCAACACCAATACAATTCCATGGTAAAACTAAATTTGGTAATAATACTGATGCAATATTTATAAGATTGGTTCGGATAAACAAAGATTATTATGATGCATTATTGGTTCGGATAAACAAAGATTATTATGATGCATTATTGCTTTCTTTTCTTTAGTATAAGATTGGTTCGTCATCTCTTATTTGACTTTTTTTAATAATGTTATTGTTGTACAATTTTAATATGGATTAAACTAAAAACAATTACATCAAAAGAGGAATTCGATATAATTCACTTTAAGAGAATAATTCACAATGGTTCGGAATGTTTACCTTAAAAAACATACTATCATTTGTATTTTTAAATAATTAATCATATTTTAAAGTATTTATTTAAGTTATTGTTTATACAAATAAAATTTAGTCACTATATAAACGATTCTTACTAAAATTGTAATATTTTGTTTTTATGAATTCCCATTAAAGTAAGATTATGTTATTTTTAATTAATATCTTGGAACATTTAAAGTTTATAATGCAATTAATTTAGTATAAAAAGACTTTAAAGCTATGTTTGGTTTGACGTCAGGTTTTAATGGAATAAAATATAAATTGATGTAATATTAGAAAATTATTGTTTGGAAAAGATGAAAGGGTTCATAATGTAATATATTGAAATGCTGTTTGGAAGAAGAATTTATAACATAATATAATGAAAAGTTGTTTATCATTTTACATTCTATTCTAAACCCTCCAAACTGAAGGTTTATCATTTTTACTGTTTAGGATGAAATGAGATATAATATGAAACTTTTCTCTTCTATCCCATTCCATTATAAACTCTCATATGAAACAATGAAATAATATTGCATTCTATTTCATTATATTAATAAACTCCCAACTAAATATAGCCTAAAACTCACGAGTCACAATGAGGTAGCTACCAATTTACTTTCCATTATTGATCCGCAAAAGAATATCTTATCCAAAGGTTTCCGTCAAGAAACTGGGCGAGTGAATCTAGCCCAATAAAATTATGGTTTTTCTTTTTCATTCAACACGAACAACAACTTCATCACCAATATTAAGACTATCTCTAACCATTTCACTAAAATTTTGCACTAAATTTAGTATAAAAAAGAATATTTTACGAATCTTTTTACACCAAATTTAGTGTTACTTCAACTCATATACACCAAATTTGGTAATCAAGTATTTTCAAAGAATATTTAACAATAATTTAGTTATTAACTAAATTAATTTATATTTATACAATGTTATTTGTTTAAAATGAAATAAATCATTATTCTTTATTAATTAATATATACTTTATATTAAATTAATATTATTTAACATATATAATTAATATCATTGCAACAACAAATTAATAACATATACAAATATAATATTTTTATTGTACATTTAACCTCTAATCCTTTGAATTACTATATCGTTCTCACAAATGTTCAATTAGTACATTACGAAGTTCATAATGAACTTCTTTATTTTTAATTTGCTGACGTCTAGCAAGGAATTATTGAAATATAATTATATCGTCTTTATTAATATTAATTTCAGGGGTAGATATTTCGCTCTAATCTTGTATGAATTTATTAATGAACTTATAAGACTTATAAAAAGAATTATAATTAAATATTAAAAATAAATTTAATATTATATTCAATATTAGTGCTATTTTAAATATTTCAATGAGATTTTTGTAATAATATATTTTATATAAAGTAACGTGTATTTTAAATTTAATTACTTAGTAAATTATGTAAATAAATCAAATTATGAAAAGGACATAAAAAATATATAAATAAAAAAATAGTTATCAATATCATTTTACAACTTTTTTTGCATAAATAATAACAGATCATTAACTAATCATTACACCAAAATGGTGTCCAATCTTAGTGTGTTCCTTGGAGTGAATTTATCACCGTGTTTTGGTTTGTTGGTTGGAGATGCCCTGATCAAAATCCGGAAAGGTCTAATATTATAGTTGAGATATTTTATTATTTAAATAAAATGATAATTACTTCCGAAGCCATATCCGAATAAGAAATGGATCCTTAAAACACCCAAACTTCAGCACGTTCAAGCAATAAACCTTCGATTTCCTGTTATTATTATCGACCGAACCTAGGGCAGGAGCAGAAGGGTTTGGGCTTC
>JAOQMQ010000007.1:16543981-16564175 GCA_027563845.1 Erythroxylum subrotundum
CCAAAAGATCAAATTTTAAATCAAATCCCACTTCCTCCATCTGCTCAGCCTCCTCCACCAGGCACCATTGAAACTACCGGGGAGAAAAGTGTAACTACATTAACTGATGAATCATCTACCAAGGAGACAGTTCAAGTAAGTTGTCCATTTTTCACCTTCCTAATATCTTCTGATTCAAATCAGCATTATTTAGTAATCGTGGGAAAATATTCGTGGGAAAATATAGCATTAGGTAATGTATATAGCAAATGCTGCAAACAGGCCTCACGGATTTACTCTGCTGTCTAGCTACCTCGTTCAAATATTTTTCGTTGAAGAAAACTTTTAAAGTGACTTTAGCTGCCTGGCACTATAGATATATAATCTCCATACTCAGAAAATTGCACGAATTTATCTGTCTATGACTGTAAAAGATATTCTTTAAATGGTTACAGTGGAAACCTGCTAGATGTTTGGCCACAATACAAGTGACAAAGCTGAAAAGTTTTCTAGTGGATTTACCTAATCCAAATGAAACCATTTTGTGATTCTCCATATGCCCCCTCCCAAGGTCTTTTTATTGGTTTTTTTTTTTAATTTTTTCCATAAAAAACTATTTCTGGTACCTTTCTAGTGATTGCAGTCAATTTGTAAGAAGGGATCAATCTTTTGTGTGCCTTCATTAGGTACCTTCTGTGCTTCCACCACCTTCTTCTCTTCCTGGAATGCCTCTACAGTCAGTTGCTAGTCAACCTGAAGATGCAGCAGATGATGATGATACTCCATCAGCGTCAAAGGACAACACATCATTGGTTTCTCCTCCACCACCTCCACCTCCTCCAAGGCAACAGGCTCCAATGCCTGGACCAACATTGATGCCACCTCGGCAGCCTGATGCGTTACCCCCTGGAATTTCACATTTCCCCCCACCCCCACCTCCACCAAATATGCGGCCACCATTACCGGCTTCTGGTCTTCCTGGACAAATGGCTCCACCTGGTGTAATGGTGCCTTTAATTCCTAGACCACCATATGGTCCTCTACCTGGACCTCCCCCAATGATGAGACCACCACTGCCACCAGGTCCTCCGCCAATGTTACCAGAAGATCCTACAAGGCCATTTGTTCCTCAGAAGCCATCTTATGTCAAGTCTGCTGCATCTACGGTTGTCAAAAGGCCATTAGCACAGCACACTCCTGAGCTTACAGCAATGGTAAGTTAGGATCACTTTTTTTTTTTCCTCTTTTTTTCTGTTCCTTTTTTTGGGACAGCACTGAGTTGTCATAAATCTAAGATCACAAGGAGAAATTATTGTTCCATTATTCTTTCATGTCATGATCCTTTGCTGCTTCATTGTCAAATAAGCTTTGACAATCTTGATTAGATTGCTTTGCCCCCTAAGCGTAAGCAACAATCTGAACCGTATTTGCAGCCTAGGTTTAGTTTCCATTTGATCATCCCCATACTAGTGTAGTTTTTTGGAGAAACCATCATGTCTATTAGGGTTCGATATTTGCGGAGAGTTTAATCCACAACTGAACACTGATTCTCCCCCCTTTGTTGTTCAATAGCTATTGGAATAATTTCTCTTTTACCCAGAAAGCTCAAGCTATAATTTCTCCCCTAAATTTTAATTATTTGGTGCATATTCAGGTTCCTGCCTCAGTTCGAGTGAGGAGAGAGACAGCTGCTCCTAAAGTAAAACCAAAGCCAACACTCTCATCAACTTCAACAGCAGCCACCAGGGCAGCAGCTCCCACGATAATTAAGCCAGAAACGACCAACTCATCATCAGCTCCAAAGACTCAGAGCATTGACGACTCGTATACGGCATTTTTGGAGGACATGAAAGCGCTTGGAGCACTGGACAGTTAATTGATTCAAGCATTTAACTGCTAAAAGTGGCACAAAAGTGGCTTGCAAAATGACGAGTGGAGCAATGTGTACAGGCTGGTAGGGTGGATCAATTTGCATAAATATTTACTATTCCCACTGGCTTTGATTCCATCTTCAGTTTTGTGCTTAGGCACTTCCTTTTACGTCATTGGTGGTTCATATCTCAATCTGTCAAATTTTAAACCTCATAGGCAGGTGTACTGGGGACAATTTTTATGGAGCAGGCAATTGATATATTTTGCTTGGGGCAACCCACCGAATTTTGTTCTCTGGAATTGTTAGAAATATTTCTAAATTCATTTTTCATTGTGCGTATCAATGCTTTCAAGAGTATTTTTTCATAAATTTCAAAATTTTTCCATATGGGGACCATTCGTTTGGCCGCTTTACGTTACGGCCTCATTGGTACCGGCAATTTTGCAGGTTACCAGTCGGTCTTTGAAGTACCGTTCAAATATTGGCCAGTATTATAATTGGAAGTAGTAAAATTTGAGTAATTGTGATATAAATTATAATAACGACAGTAATAATAGTCGTTATATTAAAAATAACCGTATTATATCAACTTGTAATGTAATAAAAGTCAAGAAACTAAAGCTTAAGGATCCCAATATGTATAAGAAAAGCTAATTTATTATAGAGTCACTTCGAATTTACCCAAATAGGAGGGTAAAAAAGATTACTACAGCCCAAAATGTAATTGTCATGGTTTAAGACTTTAATGTAATAAAACAAATAAATAACGCTCAAAAGTCCACTACAAAGGCTATTTCCTTCTTGTCCTGTAGTTGGCTTCATTTGGTAGATTTCTTCTGAAACATGGCTTTTGAATTTGACTAGTTATGATTTGGCATCTTGTTTTCATCATCATAGCTGGAAACCCCGTTTCAATGAGGAAATAATCTAACCAGTTGGTAAGCTCATTTATGTCTTTTTTCTGTCTCCATTATCTACAACAGTTACAGCTACTTTAGTACTTCTCGCCTAAACTAATGCAGTAGACCTTGGCACGTTAATTATTCCATAATTTTATAGTGGATAATGTTGGCCAACATTGAAGACGTGCACGTGTTTGACTTATTTTTCTGTCTTAGATCTAGAAGCTCTCATTTTTTACAAATGGATTCATTTATGTCTAATTCAGTTTTATTAAATCTCATTTATGTTGAGTTCACGTAAATATACAGATGAAATTTTCCATAACCAAAATAAGATATCTGATCCTATTTTTAAGGTTGGTGTCTCTTGTTTAGCTCATCATAGCTTTGTCTGTTTCCTTCCAATTTTGATGTCATCCGTTTTATGTCTTTTCTAAAAACATAATCTTTGCATTATGAACTCAAGCCAGGCCGGTTGTTTTTCATGCGTGAACTATGTCCATGCTTTCCTGGTTTGTCTTTGTGATGTGTTTTTTGAAGCACTGAGCCAACTTGGCTGTGTTGATTGAACCGGTCAGAGATAAGCTTCAACTTGATATTATGGGGGGAAAAACAAGTGGGTTCTTTCTCAACTACCCATTAACTTGATTTAAGTATTCGTGAAGAGTCAACTTGTGAACCTACCCATTAAAGCTTCAAGCTTTGTTTGAAAGTTGCAGGCTTTATTTAATCCATGAAGGTGAAGCCAGAAAACGACAAAAGTCAAAGGCTTGTGAGAGCGAGAGAACTTTTAATAATGTTGGAATACAATAAGGATTGGCATTTAAACAAAGAAGAAAATAGAAAACGAGATCATAGAGAAGATTTGCTTTATGAAAGCTGGCTGTTGTTAGATTTTGGTGTAAGGAGAGAGCATACAGTGGGCCACACAGGTGACCTGATACTTAAAGATAAGAGCAGGTTGTTGACGGAGAATGTTCAAAACCCATTCGAGTTCAAAAGTACTAGTAATTGCTTTCTCTTCTCTGGTCAAACCATACCTTTGCTTCCACACATGATCTTGTAGTAGATAAAAAAGGGGCTCTTTGTAGAGGACAGCTTTGTCTACCTGACTGCTGCCATGGAAGCACTTCATGTCTTTGTCTTCTCGTTCTTCAATGTGCTGTTACTCCTTGATCTTTCATCTTCTCTTCCATTATGTACCGATTCAAGTAGGTTTTGCCTTATGTTACCTTTATCGTCTTTCCTTGTGTTCTGCTAACGGATTAAGTAGGAATTTCACTACATGACAAAGGATGTTCTTTCTGGTATTTATTGATACAGGGGCACCCTCAAACTCGAATACCACTCTGAATTTTTGTCCTTACAATGGGAGTGCGTGCTGTAATTCGACAGAAGACTTGCAGTTGCAGAGGCAATTCCAAGCTATGAATATCTCTAGTCCTGATTGTGCTGCTCTTCTGAAATCAATCCTGTGCTCAGTAAGACTTTGAATTCAGAATAATTTGAGTGTTTAATGGCATTACCATAAACGTGTGTGAATTGGTAGTTGAGAGACGTTAACTTGCTTCCAAAAGTTTGTAATCAGTTACAATTGTATATCCCTTCGTATGTTCTGAATTCTGATGTTAGGCTTGTCTTGACTTCCTAGTTTGATCAGGAGCTATTCTAGCACATATTTCAATTATAAGTGCGGGAACAAGTCCCACTCTGTTCTGATTTTTATGGTTCTGACTTACACAGAGATGCGATCCATTTTCAGCAGAATTGTTTACAATAAAATCTGCCCCCAGGTCAGTTCCTGTTCTCTGCAATTCCACTGTTTCGACCAACTCATCACAGTCTAGTCAAGCAGCAAACAACTTCTGCTCAAGGGTGTGGGATTCATGTGTAAATGCATCTGTTTTGAACTCTCCCTTCGCCCCATCATTACAAGGTCAAGCTGGACTACCCCTTAAATCCAATACCTCCAAACTGACAGATCTCTGGCAGTCAAAAACTGATTTCTGTGATGCATTTGGTGGAGCTTCTATCGACGGATCTGTATGTTTTGAGGGTGAACCAGTTAGACTAAATAGCACTGAAACGCCAAGTCCCCCGCGTGGATTGTGCCTTGAGAAAATTGGCAACGGGACTTATCTGAGTATGATTGCTCATCCTGATGGATCCAACCGTGCATTTTTTTCTGACCAACCAGGTAAGATATGGTTGGTGACGATACCTGAACAAGACTCAGGAAGAACACTAGAGATTGATGAGGCCAATCCATTCATTGATCTAACGGATGAAGTTTATCTAAATACTGCATTTGGAATGATGGGTATGGCATTTCATCCTGAGTTCGCTCAAAATGGCAGATTCTTTGCATCATTTAATTGTGATAAGGCTAAATGGCCTGGCTGTACTGGAAGATGTTCTTGTAATTCAGAAGTAAACTGTGATCCTTCGAAGTTGCCTCCTGACAGTGGAGCACAACCATGTCAATATCAAGCTGTTGTTGCAGAGTACACTGTTAATGGCTCAGCAACTACAGCCTCTTTGGTACGTGCATGTCTTTCAGTACAAGACTTTACCGTTATCGAGTTGAAGCATATTCCCTGAAGTTTGATGTTTTTGCAGGCAACAACTGCCAAGCCATTGGAAATAAGGAGGATATTCACTATGGGCCTTCCATTTACATCTCATCATGCAGGACAAATTGTATTTGGCCCTAGTGATGGGTATTTATATTTCATGATGGGAGATGGGGGTAGTGATGGAGATCCTTATAACTTTTCACAAAACAAGAAATCGTTACTTGGAAAGATTATGCGGCTAGATGTTGATAATATACCAAGTGGGTAATAAGATACCGTTGTTTCTTTGAACAGTTTCTTGTGCTTTGTTGAAAACAGTCTATTGGGTAGTGAATTGCATACTGGCAGGCTCTTCTTTCCGTTCAGCTGCATTTCCTTGCTCAAATTCTAATGATTCTACTTGTTCGTTTCAATGTATTTGCAGATGCTGAAGAAATTGATAAACTTGGTCTCTGGGGAAATTATTCTATCCCCAAAGATAATCCATTTAGTGAAGATAGCAGCTTGCAACCAGAGATATGGGCTTTGGGTTTGAGAAATCCTTGGCGCTGTAGTTTTGATGCAGAAAGGCCATCCTACTTTTTCTGCGCAGATGTTGGTCAGGTTGGACCTATAACTTTTTCTCACATCTTGAGCATCTAATATTATATAATTGTCCTTGATCTTAAGGACGAACTGTATCATAGTATGCCATAGTTACTGCTCGACAGGTTAAGTCATTGCTGGTTCCATAGTTGGACACCTGTTTTTGAGAAGTCAAAAGTTTCAGAGGGTATGAGAATGTCTTTCTGGAAAACCAGCATAGTGGAGAACTCTCTTCATTTCTGAGCAGATTGTTCATTTAAGGGAGACTTCTATAGCAACAATCTAGGCAGATGGCATAACAATTCACATTCAAAAGACATTGGAAGTTTCTTGAACCAGTTTATATTGTCATTGTTCAGGACTTATATGAGGAGGTGGATCTCATCACCAAGGGTGGAAACTACGGCTGGCGTTCTTACGAGGGACCTTATGCTTACACTCCTGCATCATCTCCAGGAGGAAATACATCTGCGAATTCCATAAACACAATCTTCCCGATAATGGGTTACAACCATTCTGAAGTAAATAACAGGGAAAAATCAGCAGCAATAACAGGGGGCTATGTTTATCGATCCATGATCGATCCATGCATGTATGGAAGGTATGTGAATTTCATGCATATTGGTTATCGAATATAGTTACAGCCTACTTCATCTTCTATCATGAACCTTACTAGCCAGTAATATATTTTGCAGGTACTTGTATGGAGATCTATATGCTGGTGCTATATGGGCAGCAATAGAAACCCCGGAGAACAGTGGTAACTTCACCAGCAGCAGAATTTCCTTCGGTTGCGCAAAGGACTCACCTCTCGACTGCACCACCGTTCCAGGAAATGGGGTTGCTCTGGCAGCTTTGGGTTACGTATTCTCGTTTGGAGAGGACAACCGCAAAGATGTATTCATTCTTGGGAATGATGGCGTTTATAGAGTTGTCCGTCCAAGTCGATGCAATTACACTTGCTCCAAAGAAAATGTCACAGCCGTTTCCACCCCCAGTCCAACCACTCGTGCATCGCTTGCAAGCCATTTATGCAGCCCTGACGTGAGGATTGTTTTGTTCTCTTCTGCCCTTTTCCTGCTTTTATTTCCCATCAAAATAAATAATATGTGAGGATTCAATATTGTTTTTCCACACCATACTGACGTAGATTATGGAAGGTCCGTACCGGCGATCCAAGCTGGGAATGGGCATATCATTGCTATAACTCACCTGTTTACTTGTTTTCCAAATTCTGATGTTCCTTGGTAAATGTTCAACTTCAAACTTTCGTCGTGTCACCGTCATCTTCTGTACTGAAGCAAAATTTGGAAGGTTCGATAGTACGCAATTTTATCTTTATTATTTGGAAGGTTCGATATTACGCAATTTTATCTCTACATAATAGAGAGGTTGTTTTTGACAAGATAATAATGAAAAAGGAAAAAGTGTATCACATGTATTTTGATACCTAATCCAAAATACACTCCTCACTTTGCAATTGCAAAAGTTAGTCAGAAATTATAAGGAGTTCGCATAATTCAAGTACCTGAAATACAGAAGAGATCTTTAAGTCTATCGTATCTTTTCGAACTTTGTTTTATTGAGAAATTTTAGACTAGACGTAATTTTAATCTATTGAAATTATTTTAAAATATGTGATTAATTAATTATAATATACTTTATTGTTATAAAAAAGAATTGAATATCAAACTTGAGCCCCGACCCGAGAACGCCGGGGTTAAAAGTAATAAAATCCAACTTCTGCATCTAAAATCTAACCCCGTCTGCCTTTCTCTCCCAGTCCCAGCTGCTTTTGGTTTTGGTCTATACTATTTTCAATTTTCTACATTAAGAACACAAGACTCATATTCTAATTATATGAGAAATTAATTATGGCCGGAATTGGAATTGGAATTGGAGTTGGAGTTGGACCTCTAACCTCTTGCTTCTGTTCCTCCCATCTCTCTCTTTTTTAACTTCTTCTTCTCTGTCTCTCACTCCAAATTCCAAAAACTGTTTTTTTTATAAAAAATTTCTAATTGATTTCTTCTAACCCTGTGATCCTCTGCGTTTAGTCCCATATTAACTGCCGTAGGACCCTCTCCGATCTCCCTAATCATGACCCTAGAGGGATCCTCTTCTTCTCCGATCCCCCAAAACGACGTCGTTGACGGCGACAAAGATGCTACCCCTGCCCCAAACGACGCCGCTGACAGCGCTCAACAGGCCGGCGATGCTCCGGCTCCGGCTCCCACTGCTCCGGCGAATAGGACCAATCGGCTGTCGCGGGCGTGTACAATCCGAACTTCGGCGAGGCTTTACGCGGCGCAGCAGCAGGCAGCTAACGAAAGGAAGCAGAAACGGAAGGAGCAGCGACAACGGCAGCAGCGAAACGACGAATCGTCACCGCAAAAGGAGCAATGCGGTAGCAGCGGCAAGATCATTACGCAGCTGGTTGGGCTACCGGAGCCGGCTCAGTTGCCGAGGTGGAACCTTCGCTCCATGTGGGAGTTAGCTTCAATACTCAATTTCTTGCATGTGAGCGTTTTTTGTTTGATTGAAAGCTGCAAAATATTGTATGTTTTTTGTTTTTGTTCTGTTGGGGTTTTAGGGCTTAAGATTTCAACTGATTGATTGTTTTTTTTTTTTCTCTTGGTGTAGGTTTTTAGGCCTTTGTTGAATATACAGGTTGAGTTCTCCGCCGAGGAGTTTGAAACTTCTTTACTTACACCTAATGATACGTTGGGTGATATACACATGCCTTTACTAAAGGTTGGTGCCTTGCTTTACTTTCCACTTTGTTGAACTGTAATTACATGGTTTTCGAATAGTATAGTTCTCATTCTCGTAATGTGTTCTTTTGGGAAGCTTAGTGTACTGTAATGGAGAAGGCATTTGATTCTTTGATGTGATTCGTGTGTGAAGTTTTAACTTTTTGGTGCAAAGGAAGTGAATTAGTTGATGGTTGGTTGAAATTTGGATTATGGATTTGTTAAGTGCAGAAACTAAATGTTGCATGCGGATTTGCATTTCTCTTTAGTTTTTGTTAGAGTTTATTGTGGAAAGCTTTACCAGAAAGCTTTTTAAGTTCAAAAAGATGTTGAGGAAGATGTAAAGAGGCTGATAATCTTCGGAAATCACTACTCATAATCTTTGTTTGTTCCATAGCTAACAGGGGGATTGAAGTATAGATCAATTCTGCTCATTTTATTTATGAGTTAGTGGTATGCTAATATGAACCTGGTTTACCTTTTGCCAGTCGGATGCATTAGCTGCTGATTGTCAGACCTTTTCGCGGATACTATATTTTAGTGCCAGACCCCTGTAATGGACATTATAGAATGGAGATTTTTTTACTGTTGGATGTGAAGTAGTCAATGAAATGTGCCATCAAGGATGCAGAAAATGACATGTCGATCTTGCTTAGATATGTAGTAGTAATTATTAGCTTGTACTGCATAGACATCAAACAAGTAAATGCTGAAGTTTTAAGTTGAACAAAACTTTTTTGGGGTTTAATAGAGCTAAGTGAGTTAACATATTAAGTGATAGATTTGAGAAGTCCTTTTATTTTTATCAAAAAAATGCAAATAAGAGACACATAATACTATCATTCTGGAAGAGAAATTCTTTTGGTGTTGGTAGTTTTGTAGTTTCGATGCAAGATATTGGTATGTTTTATTGACCAAGAAATCTGCTGTTTTATGGGGATAAACAGCACTCATTCCACTGCTTGGTTTCTGCAATCCTTATGTGGGTCTGGGGCATCATTTCCATTGCTTATTTCTACTCGTTTTGCTCTTCTACAGTTATTTTGTAACGTGCACTCAGAATATCTGTGCATTTGAATGGTTTTGAGTGCTTCAGTAAAAAGGTTAAAGTAATGGTCAAAAAGGAAGTTTTGTCATAAAGGGTGATTTTTAGAGTTAGATTTACACCAGTAAATGCACTTAACTTTTTCATCCTTTGTTTGTAAAGCAACTACAATTTGATTTTGCAAATTTGGCTTGCAGCTTGCTTGATCCTTCCTAAAAATGTTCTCCATATTGATTTAGGGAGTTAAACTTCTTAATTAAATTTGAGTGGTTACATAGCTATACAGTTGACGTTCTACATTACAGAGAGGCATACCCACTTTTTCTTTTTCCAATAATTGAAACCAAAACATGTCCACTGAATGACAATGGATAAAAATATAATATGAGTGAATAGCATGCCATCACAACAAACAAGATAGGTTCCTCAAAAAGAATGGTTCTTTGCCTCACCATCGATCACAAAAATTTGATCATATATGTATGTATGTATATACACAAAAAATAACCTTCATGTGTTTGACATTATTGAAAAAGCCTCCTTAGAACATGTTTTGTTTCAAAACTTGGAAAAATACTAGCATTTACTTAAAACTATTACATCTTTTTTGCTAATTCAACCATGGTTATTCTTTTAATCGATATTAGCAACCAGGATATTGTCTTGAGTAATCATGTGATGATAAATTTCGTGGATTAGCCAATGCTATGCCAACAACAACGTTACATACTACTGATTTTTGTCAAGTTTAGAAGCTTATTAGGCTGTTGCTCCTAGTCAGTATGTATGATATAAGAATAGCTATCACTACCCCTAATAGACATCAGATACCTAAAGTTTACAAGACTTGATAGTTACAAGTAGCCCAACATCAAAGTAGGAGTAACTCTCATATCATGATAAAACTGACCTAAATTCACCCCAAAAGACACCTTAAGGGGAGGAGAATTGTCCAAGCCTCATAAGACTTATTACACTCTTGCTCGTAGTCAATGTGGAATATCAATATAACTGTGACTTTGGTTTGTATGCATCTCACCTTGTAGTATACCAGCTCTCTTCCCCAAAGGCCCCAACCTTGAAATATATATTTTCCAATTCAGCATTTACATGGGCTTGACAATCTTGATCTGTTGTACAACATATTAAAAGGCCAGAATAAATTCTATTTTGCTATTGCAAATGCTTTTTTTCATTGCTGTTTGGTCTATGTTCACTGCAGGCAATTCCACCAATTACACGAATGGCCCTTACACGAGATACCTGGATTACAGTTTTGTGCAGAAAATTAAGAGACTGGTGGTATTGGGTAACTCAACTGTCGCACTTGTTTTCATTGTTATCCATTTTTTTCTATTGACCCTACGAAAATTTGAACCTCACCTTGTTCAATTTTCTAATTATGCTTATGCTAAGTCGTGTTTGGTACTTGGTTGCAGGTTGCAGATGGGGAACTTCCAATAATTGCTTCTCATGGGTGAGCACTCTTGACATTGTTGTGGTACTCCAGTATGTGATTGTTTTTGTGTTTCTAACTTCTTATGGTCTCTATGTCTTAGACTGGAGATAGAAGCATATAAGACCCTTGATCCTGCAGTTCGTGTGGTGATCTTGAAAGCTCTATGCGACATCCGAACTGAGGTATCACTATAGCTTGAAATTATTGCCCGTAGCCTGTTGTATGTTGTCCTTTGTCCACCTAGTTGGCCTTAAATCATACGGTTACCTTGTATAACACGTGGTGCCAAATGGATCATTTGATTCTTAGTAAAAAGATGATAAATGTCATTTGATCAGTGGTATAAGAACCAAATTGTCAGTAAGTAACTGAACCTTTTGACAAAAATTTGAGGCCACCCAAGACATCTTCTCATGTTTAGTAATTTTAACTTTCTTTACTGCATCAAACTTCTGTTTTGTTGCTTTCTTTATTCTTAGACCCAGAAGCTTCAGTCATATGGTCACACTTGGTGAATGTGCTAGTTTTGAGATTTTTTTTGACTTAATGCTTGGTGCACAACATAGTATCTCAATATTCTTGTTAACGAATTTTTTGGTTTGCACCTGAAAATTAAACAATATGCTTCGATTTTTGTATTCTTGTTTTTGTAGTTACCAAAGCTTGAAAACATTGATCCCTTTATTGCCACCATTTGGGAACAATCATTGGCAATGTTGTGATCGTGCAAAAGTTTGCCCTTTCTAGGAGTTTGTAACAAGTACTTGAGAAGAATTTTTTTTTTTTGGGAAATTGAAATGAATTACTAAATAAACCCTTGAAAGGGGACCAAGGCTAGAGCCAAGCATGTTCCATATGCTCAAAGTTACACCCAAAATGGTGCAGATATCCAATTAGCCAAAATGCAGCCATAACAAGAAACAATAGCTGCTAATGGGAAGCAGTCTGAGCAGGTTGAAGTGCAGGAGAGACTGCTTCCTTAGCATGTTAGTGATAACAAGCACCCTCAGAGGGTAGTTATCCATGGACAGGCTGTAGGTTCCATCTCTGTGCTGCTATTGTGCTTATGTTTGCAACTCCTTTGGCCATAATGATCTGTCTGATCCAAGAGAAAGTATGAGCATAGAAGAATATCTTGGTGCACATTTTGAAATAATCTTATATTCCTTTCTCTTCATAGTGCATAGACAATGCAGCTGAAGCCAATCCTAAAATTCGTTTTTTCTCCTTTGTCGCCAAAGGTTTTGCATCTAGCCCAGTCAATGATTTGTGCCCAGTCATGTTTATCATTGTACATTCCACAATACTTGGAATTTACACCAAGGTGCAGAAGCATATTGACAGCAGAACAATAAGTGGTTAATGGTTCCGTTGTCTGAAGTGCACAAGGAGCAGGTTGATGAGCCTGAGAATGTGAATTTGAGTCTATCCTTGGTATTCCATCTCTGTCTAATGGCCAACCACAGGATGAAGGAAGCCTTAGGAAAATTGTTAGGAACCCAAACCTTTTTGTGCCACGTTACTATTTGTTTAGTGCCTAAGAACATTTCCAGGCAAGATTGGTTAGTAAAGGACTTTGACTGGTGCCTGGTCCAGATTATGTGGTCATCTTTCTCTGAACTGGGGCTGTATAGGGGGGAGGTTGGGTTTTCTCTAATGGTTGAAAAGAGGTTTATTCTTACCTTTCAGCAAGAGTTTTTGTTTAGGGCTGTGTAATCTTGTTTTAGATTGTCATTGATGGTTGTCATGAGATGCACTGGGCATATGTTTTGATGTGTTCTGGTAGTCATCCTTTCCACTAAGCTTTTACTTTAAAATAAAGAAACTGGGTGTCTTTGGATGTGTTCTGCAATGTTTCCCAGGGTTTTACTGGGTTATTTGCCATAAACTGGCACTGTATTCTTCACATTTAAAAAGCTTTTGTTATGCCTATTCTTTCAGAGTTAAATGTCTTTGTCATTCTGATTTGGTTGCTTATTCTTTTAGTAATATTCTTTCCTGTTCTCTACTAATTGCAAGTAGACCAGAGCTTTTTCTAATGTGTGCAAATAAATCCATATAACAAATATCATGTGCAATCCCATCTCTTTTTGAGTTCTGGAGCAACTCAAGAATGTATTTCTAATCTCACTAAAATGGCCATCCAGTACAGCTGTTTCTTGTAGATCCTAGTTTTTCAAACTTGATCAATTGCAACTATTTTTTAATAGCTTCTTTTTATTGTTAGATCTAAGTCATTGAATCTGATCAATCTTTTGCAGCAAGAAGATATCAAGAATTATATGGATAACTCCCTTAAACATGGCATTCAACTCTCGATGTTTCGTAAAGAACGTGTTGGGGGTGATTCCCAAGGAATTAACTACTGGTATTGTAAATCTGATTTATAAATTGATACGTGTTTCTGTTATCTTGGAAGATAATTTTTAAAGATTTATTGCTGTCTAGAACAACAATTTCTATTTGATGCAATTCTATGCTACGGTATAAATTTTTTATTTATGCTTCTGTTACTGTTGTAGGTATGAAGACGATCCAATGATTGGTCATCGACTATATCGTGAAATACGAAAAGTTGAGGTGAAGAAAGCAAAGACAAAAGGTTCCCAGGTCCTTCCTAGTACAACATACCTTTGGGAAACAGTGGCAACAAATTTGGAAGAATTTCAAGATGTTTCTGTAAGTCGTTTAGTAGACCAGTCCGTTTTTGCACGTTATTAACTGTATATGGTTAATATGTCATTCATGGTTTTTACTTATGTGTAGTCCAGTTCACTTATCCAACACTCATATTTGTGTTTTCCGTACAAGGATTGCCTGTAGGATTCCAGTGAGTATTTATTACCTTGTATGGACTGTTCGCTTATGTTCAAATTTGGAGATCTAATTTCAACATGCTTGTATTTTTTAGTGCATGCACACAGAAGTTATTGGATCTGGCTTTGGGCTTAACGATCTCGTGTTCCAATATGGAACATTTTTGTTTTCTTTTGAGATAGCAATTGTAATATCTGGATACGACATAATCCATTTTTTGAGCAGTAATCATAGAATTTTCTTGGTACAATTTCTCCATCGTATTGGCTAGTCCTGTTTCTTAACTGGATTTCTGATAAAAAGATGTAAATAGAACTTTGGATAGAAAGATATTGTTTTGTCTTTCAAGCAACGACTAGCAGAAATTGAAAAGTTCCACCTCAAAACTAATGGGTAATGCTCCCAATTAAGAATTCATTATACTACGTTAATGTTAAAGCAGTAAGGCCTGCTTCCAGAGGTTTTTATATGATCTTTGGAATTCTTTTCATAGAGTATAACCATGTTGCAGCAAATTCATTCCTTCCAGTTGTATAGCCAGTTGTGCACAGTGTAGACAACTAATCATTCATTTTGGAAACTGTGCTCCTGTTGAAAGGACTTTTTGTCTGCCTTTCTGGTGGTGCAAAGAAACTGGTCCTTGCTCTCTATTGTACCAAGATATCTTGGACTTGCAAATTGCAACTGGTTTCGTTCTTATTTGGAATTTTCCTCAATTTACCTTGTCAATTTTGCTGCAGGAGAAGCTTTTTGAGAGTAGAAACAGAACAGAGGCTTCGTTAGGAAAGAAGCTGAAGAATGACATGCTCCCAGAGATTGAGAAGGTTCATAAGGTAATTCATAATTGCTTGTGTGAGAACTTATATATTTAATCATATCAATACTCGGGAAAGAATCAGGTGTGTCTTTTTACTCATGTTGCTGTTCCTAATTTCATCTGCTTTCCATTCTTTTTGCTTTCCTTGATCAATTATTTAGTTCCCTGCTTCTGTTTTTCCTCAGAGGAAAGAGAAGTTGTTGAAAAAACAACACAGGCAGGCTCTGCTTCTTGATAACTTCCTGAACATGGATGGGCTAGCAGCAGGTCGCTCCCTTCGTGACAGGAAACCTGTTACTTACACTTTTGGTAAGAGTACTAAAAAAACTATTAAACCCCCTATGCTAGTTTATTGCCCTTGGCAGGGAGTTATCTACTGCTTCCATTTCCCTCATACTATAAAAAGCTAACATATTAGTAGTAAGTAGTGACAGTTCTGACACCATGTGCTTTGAGGTCTGATTCATCTCTAATTATTTTGCAGATGATTATGATCGGTCAATCAGTGAGGCTATCAAAGTAACCAAGTATGAAGTTTATGACAAATTCTCATGTAGTTTTTGCATAGCTTTCTCATAGGAATTTGTGTATACTACATACAGCCGTACAATCTAAAATTAATAATTCTGTTTCTGGAATTTGTCTCCAGGCGTAAACCACCATCACCAGAGCCTATTCAAAGAAGAGATGGAGTTGCCAGACCAGAAGCGATCACAAATGGTAGGTGGAGTGGTCCTTCACATACTTCCCCACATGGCACTTTTAGCATGACATCTCCTGATTCACCTGAATACGATGACCTTGGTGAGGACCATATGCTTGATCCATTGGACAGAAGGTAAGAACAATCTTTGATTTCCAGGTTCTTGTATTGCCCCTAAGCTCCATCATCTCATTATCTGCAATGGTTTGCAGTAACAGGCGAAGACAGAGGCCACAACGATACTCAGCAAAAGAGTATGTTGAAGCAGTTTCAGATAATGATGCAGATGCAGATTTTTACAGTGATGATGACATAGTTGGAGAGGCCGTATATGATGAGGAATATACGAGGAAACGTAAACAAAGGAAGCTGTCTAGTAGCTCAGAAGGGGATGAGGAATACCAGTGGGATGAAGAAAATGGTGAAGATGAGGAGGAAGAAGAGGAGGATTCCTTAAGTATCAGTGAGGAGAGTGATGGGCCACAAAAAATCAAGAAATTGCCAGGTCGTCCTCGGAGGGAATTTAAATTACGATCTGTTGATGAGATCCAATCAGGTCTAAGACGCAGTAAAAGGGCCACTAGGAACCGGATTAATTACCGGCAGTATGAACTCTCTGAATCAGAAGCTGAGTTTATGAAACCTGAAAAATCAAATGCATCAGATGAACGATGCTCAGATGCAAGTGAAGATACGGAATATTCAGCTGAAAGTCAAGATTCTGATGGCATCGATGATGACCACCAAGATATGAAAATCAATCTGCCTGCTGATGGTTGTACAGAGGCAGCAGAAAAGGAGCAAATTCAGCCACTTGAAAAATCTAATAGCCCAGATCTAGATCAAGATCAAGGTGACGGTGAATATGAAGGTGAAGGTGTGAGAAAAAGACGATTACTTGATCTTAATGAAGTTGCCCCAGGTTCTGGTTTTGATGATGGTCCAAACGCAACTATAAATGATGATGATAGAGATGATTTTTGAGCTGTTCTCTCTTACCAGAAAACAAGATTTGCAGTCTCCGCTCAGGAAGCTTAATAGTGTATGATATTAGAAAGTTACAAATTTTGCAATTATGATCAGAGTTCTTCTGTGTAAGTTAAAAGCAACCTGGATGCGATTCATCTTGGATTTGCAGCAGGGAACGACCTGGTGCTGAGAGTTCTGTAGATTAGGTAGTCATTTTTTAGTATGTCTACGTTCATAGAAAAACCTAAAATGGGTAAATGAGAATATGTTGGTGGTTCTTTATTTTATCCAACTAATGTACAATAACCTTTAACTGAAACTTCGGCTTTTGTATGTGCAAGCCCTGTATTATCGTTGACAATTATCTATGTCCTGACAGTTTTTGTGGTTGGTTCTTGAAACATTGATCAGTTGGGCTGAATTTTTAATAATCAACCCTTCCCAACACATTACTGAGGTTTCATTTTTCATTCGATACATTATTCTACATTATCAATATCAAATTGGATAAATAGTGATATTGGAAGCAGGAGTGTTTCATTTGGTATTTGATTGGCTTTGATCTTACATGGAGTAGTGGGCGACAAAAAGATAACAAAGGATTGCTGCCTTATTAACGGAGTGATCTGGACCACAAAAGTTGTTTTTGGATAACCGAAGTAATTATTTGCCCTTCAGGGGAATCACATCACACCGTTTTCCATTTTCTTGCCGCAGCTCATCTTTTCCGACGGACATGTCTCACCATCCGCCTCTTCCTTTTGTGTGTGTTTTTCGCTGTTTCCATTTTCCTGCGCAGCTTCTTTTTGGAAACTATTCTCTGCTGTTTCACCATCAACCCCTTCCTTCTCTGCTTGTTTCCTAGATGATTCTTTACCAGCTTTCTCTTTATCTGCTGCTAATTCCCTCTCCTTGGCAGCTGCTGCTGCTTTCGTTTCCTCGAGTGCTCGAATCAAATTTGAAAGACATTTTTCAACACCGTCCAATGGGGACTTGGGCATAAGGTTCTCTGCAACATCTGCAGGTGTGATCTTGGTCTCCTTCATTAATCCTTGAATTGTCTCAAACATAGCATGTTGTTCCAGTTCCAAGTAATTCTTAGCCAGCACTTTAAATGCCTCAAAACTACAGTAAGATAATCCGATATGCTTGTCCATCCTTCCCCTTCTGATCAAAGCAGGATCAAGCTTCTCTACATAATTTGTAGTAAATACTATAATCCTCTCACCTCCACAAGCAGACCATAAACCATCAATAAAATTCAACAGCCCTGAAAGTGTAACCTTGCTGGTTGTGTCCTCTTTTGGTTCTTTACGACCAGCTTCTTTATCTAACTTGTCATCCTCAGAAGATTTATCAGCTTTCTTCTTCCTTTGCCCTGTAAGATCCAGCGAACAGTCAATATCCTCAATCACAATGATCGATTTCCCGGTTGTTTCAATCAACAACTTCCTCAATTCAGTGTTGTCCTTCACTGCAGTGAGCTCAAGATCATAAACATCATAGTTCAACAAGTTGGCCATTGCAGCAATCATAGTAGACTTGCCAGTTCCAGGAGGGCCATAAAGAAGATAACCCCTCTTCCAAGTCTTGCCAATCCTAGCATAAAAATCTTTGCTTTTGCTGAAGGTGACAAGATCCTCAATGATCTCCTCCTTTTTTTCAGGTTCCAAGGCCATGGTATCAAAAGTGGCAGGATGTTCAAAAGTTATATGACTCCACATAGTCTGCTTGAAACTTGGCCATCTGTGTCCAGAACTGTTGGTATAAAGCTTTCTTTGCCTGCTTCTAGCCTTAATCTCCTTCCCTTCTCTCAACAGATGCTTCAAGTAACTCTCCGTAATGATCTCTCTGTGTCTTTTATGAAAGCTGAGCCTGTAGTATCTCCTCTCTGGCTGTGGATACAAGGATTGTGAGCTTGTCACAACTTTGCCCGAAACCCACCAAACTTTAACGCCTTTAAACTCGTCTGCCACTCTCTCGTTCTCATCCATGCTAAGAACCAGGTTGTTGTTACTTCTTCCCATCTCTGCTTTTAACCTTTTAGCAGACTTTGATGAGTTGACACTGAGATACGCTTCGACAGCGGCGAAGGCTTCACTTCGTTTGAGTCGATCTCCTGTGTGCTCGTGGATTGTTATCTTGATGTAAGGATAGAAAAAGTTCATGATTCTGTGCGTATACCTCTCAAGGTACCTACGAACTTCGTGCGGGCAGTATTGTTGAAAAATAGCCCAGAAAAGCATGAAACTGGCAATGGTTGAACCCATTGTCGACCACGTCTGGGTCATTAATTGAGGTGGTAATATCATTGATGCTCTGTTTTTTGGCTTCGCCTTTTTCTTGTCAGGAGCTATATGGAAGAAAATGGGATGATTCTCGAGATTGCTGCTCTTCTTATGAATGGTTTTTGTTCGTATCGAGCGAGTGAAGAGAAAGGAAGCGTCTAAGTGCGGTAGCCGCCAGTGCTTGCCGACAATATATTTCCAATAATTTAATTTCTGTAATTATTATGCAATTGAAGTTACGTTTAGAATTTGACAAAAGCATGACCAAACAATCATTTAGTACTTAACATTTTATTTTATTATATAAATTAGTTCTTAAACTCCCATACAGATAAAACCCAACCCTGGTCAAGTTAAGGAATGTTAAAAAGATGCTAATAGCAGGTGAATGGTGAGACGTTCCTAATCAGCTTGCAACTAAACAAGTTAATGTTAAAAGATGGTGACAGGTGAATGGTGATATGGAAATTTTTGGACGGATGCTTATAGGTGCATGGTGATATGGATTCTCGTTTTCCAAATTTTTGGACGGACGTTAATCTTTAAGTCCTGTCAGGTCAATAATTCTATTTATGATATATTCTTCAAATTTAAATTAATACCTAATATTAAGATTAGGTATTCCTCAATTAGGTATTCCTTTATACTTTTGCGAGTAGCAAGTTTTTTGGCTAAGTTTCAGGTCAGGTGTAGTTAGGGAAAGATTTCTGCGATGGACGCCTAAAACTGTAGGATTATCGTATCCTCAGGGTTGCACAGTAAAAACTCCTAACGCGACTAGCGATAAAAAGAGCCGGTCTTTATAAGGTATAAGGTAATAGCAGATCTAGTCATCCATAAGATATGTCCTTATTATCTTGTATTGTAATTCTATTTACTTAAATTTTTTGTGTGTTTTTTTTTCCTGTTAACTTGCATCACGATTTTTCTGTCACATCTGCATGTAGGTCTACAGGAAAAAGCCTTTCTACTATGTAGGGATAAGGCTGCATACTATCAGACCTCCAGATTTCACTTCACTTCATTACGAGACTTCGGACTGAGTATGATAATGAGCTAAAGATCATCAAAAGATGTCTTTGGCTATTCCAAGAATAGAGTTAATTATTGAAGATTTTTTTATCGTTATAATAATAATATTAATAATAATAAGAAAAAAATAATAGTAATAATATTAATATTAAGAAGAAGAAGAAGAAAATTAATAATAATAAGGAATTTAATAATAATAATATAACTATAAATATAAATAATTAAAATAATAATAATAATAATAGTAAGTAAAAAATTAATTAATATTATTATTATTATTAAGAATAAAATTAATAAGAATAATAAAATTAATAAGAAGAAGAAGAAGAAGAAAATTAATAATAATAAGGAACTTAATAATAAAAATAATAAATTAAATTAATAAAAGTAAATTAA
>JAOQMQ010000007.1:16578635-16599777 GCA_027563845.1 Erythroxylum subrotundum
TCTTACACGAGTTGTCGAAAAGCATTTACGAATTTGACTTTCAGTAGTTCCTGTGATAAGAACAAGTTTTCTTTTAATGAAAGAATTTTCTTAAAAGGGGTTTAACGAAAAGTTTACCACAATTCAACCCCCCCTTCTTGTGCATCTATATATCATTACTGAGTAATTGTATTAACGTGTGATTCACTTCAGTAATATTTAAAAAATGTTGTTTGGAAGAGATAGAATGGTTCATAATGTAGTATAGTGAAATGTTGTTTATTATGTTATATTCCATCCTAAACTCCCCAAATCGAAGGTAACTTATTTTTATTGTTTAAGATGGAATGTGATGTAATGTGAAACTCTCCCCTTCCATCCTAGTCCATTTCATTCTATTATAAACTCTCCTCCTAAACGATGGAATAATATCACATTTCTTTTTACACCATTAATAACCATCGAATTAAACGTAGCATAACACATGGATCCAGAACTTCCAACATTTAGTTATAAAAACCTTGTTGTCTAAAGGTAAACGAAAATTGAAACGATGGTTTTTTAGAAATTAAAAATAAATTAATGAATAAAGTAGTTAAGAAGCATGGTAGAGATATTACATAAAAGCAAGTGACAATACGATCCCGTTTAGATATATTGACTAAGCATTGCACAAAAACGACATGCGCTATTGACTCATTCCAAATTAGTAATCAAATCCACCCCATCCTCTGAGCTTCCCGAAATGTTCCAAATTAGGGTTGGTGCTTCTATCAATCTGCGATACAAATCACGATCGTTCGGTAAGGATCGTCACTGTCATCGTGTCGAAACTTCATCCAAAGATGATTATATTACTTATGTTCCCTTAATACTTGCAGTGAAGGTGGAGATCTTAAACCGTGAGTACACTATTGGCTCTCCTTACGACTTGCAATATCTGACTTCCTCAGGTAAGATTTGACTTTCAGTCCTTGACTAATGGTTTTGTTCGATTTCCCAACAAGTATATTGCTCTCTCTCTTTGTACATGATAGTTTGTAGCGCTAAATCAACTGAACATTCCTTGTTCTGGAACTTTCGCTGATTTCTTTCTTTCCATATCTCTTGGGTAGATATGACAAGAGATAGAACCTTCCTCTTCTAAAGTGGAGAGGAAGCTTGCGCTTTTGCTAGAATCTTAGCAACCTCGATGAGTGAATGTGACGTCCCATGTTAAGAATGGCAATTTATGATCCTACTCCAGATGAAACTGGAAAAAGGACATGGAAAGAATAGATGGTCCCCAGTTTCAATACCTCTTCTACACATACAACAATTTTGGTCTAAATTCTGGATAAATTGGAGTCTGTTCGTTATTGCTATCCTGTTCCTTACCACCAGCCATAGTAGGAAAGCAGAACTTGACCTGAGAATATTACACTAGATAACTTTGGTCTAAAGATCATCTTGATCAGAGTGATAGAGCCATTTCCTGTAGATTTTGCTATAAAAGGATTCAATAGAAGATTCTTTCCATAGAAAACAATCCTGTAAGTTAGGATTAGGAGGGTATGGAGGTCTTAGATGACTGATTGGATTAGGAAATTGTATCCATTCATTATGATTTATAAGACTAGATACCTTAGCTTTGTGGTCATGATCTGAAAAAGCAGAAACATCAATGGGGTTAGATGAAAGGGGACCATAGCCCGTCCAATTATCGTGCCTTAGAAAAGCAGTTTGTCCATTTCCAATTTTACAGAAGACATCATTTGCTACTTCTTCCCTTTTTCTTAAGATCTGATTAAGGAATCAAGAATGAGATGGCCTTATAGGAAGGGACCATATGTTGTTCCCTTTCAAAAAGTAGCTATGGAGCCATTTCATCCATAATGAATGCTTATCCTAGATCATTCTCTAAAACCTTTTGATAAGAAAGATATTGTTTGCAACTCTTACAAAGATGATCCCTCGCCCACCCTTCACCTTTGGTTTACACATATCAGCCCATTTAACCTTAGGAACCCCAGAACCTCCATTTACTTTCCCCCATAAAAAATCTCTCATCATCTTCTCCACAGTTTTGACTAGCTTTTTGGACAAGGGAAAGTGAATACTCCAATAAAGATGAAGGGAACATAGAACAAATTTAATAAGTTGAACCCTACCACCATAAGATAAAATTTTGTTTGTCTATTTGCCCAGTCGCCTTTGAGTTTTTTCAATAAGGGGAAGACAATCATTGAAGGATGGTCTTTTAGTGGAAATAAGAAGACCTAGGTACCATAGAGGAAGATTTTTCCTATCCATACCAGTCAGAGAGAAAATAGTGCCTTAGAGAGAGTCTGCCGAAGTAGAGAGAACAAAGTGACTTTTGTGGAAATTCACTTTAAGACCAGAAATCTTGGAGAATTCTTTAAGAGTGTCCATTAGTAGTTTCACCGAATCTGGATGATCTTTGGAGAAGAGAATAAGGTCATCTGCAAAACAGAGATGAGTGAGTGATAGTTTCCTGCACTTAAAGTGAAACTTGAATTTAGGATTATGAGAGACTTTGGTCTTAATCATTAGCGAGAGCACTTCCATACATAGGATAAATAAGTATGGGGACAAGGGATCCCCTTGTCTGATTTCTCTCTTCCTTTTGAAAATTCTGGAAGGCGAGTTATTGATAAGCATACTGTAGGTTGTAGTTGTAACGAAAGCCTTAATCCAATTAATAAAAGGATATGGAAAATTAAACTCCTTAAGAACTTTGAATAGGAATGGCTAACTGATGCAATCGAAAGCTTTGTTGAAATCTATTTTGACAACATAGTTAGGGAATAAGTTCTTTCTGGTGTATCCTTTAAGATGTTCCTGTGCAATAAGAATGTTGCCCCCAATATCTCTATTTTCTTAAAAGCATTTTAGTTCTCACTGATAATGAGGTTGAGTACTCCCTTCAGTCGGTTGGTAAGGATCTTAGCAATGATTTTGTAGAGAAAATTGGTGCATGCAATTGGTCTGAAATCGCTAAAAGTAGAGGGGCTAAGAGTTTTGGGGATTAAACAGAGAAAAGCTTTGTTAAACTCCTTTAGGAGCACTATATTAGCAAAAAATTCATGAATTGCCTCTCTAACCATGGGTCCTATAAAGGACCATGTCTTTTGGAAGAAAAATCCATTGACCCCATCCGGACCAGAAGCTTTCATCTTATTCATAGCAAATATCGCGGCATTGATCTCATTATCTGTAATGTCTTCCACCAATTTCCTAGTAGCTTCAGGTGTGACTTTGTTAATGATAAAATTCTTAATATGCAGGAGAAAGGAATCAAAATCCATATCCGAACCCAAAAAAGCTCTCTAGAGTTTAACAACTTCCTTCATGATGCTTGATTGATCATTAAGACTTCATCCCTCTGTACTGATTATCGAGCATATTTTATTGGCATTCCTTCTATCAAATAGGGAATTGAAAAAGAATTTAGAATCTCTATCTCCTTCTTTGATCCAATTAATCCGAGCCCTTTGATGCATGAGCGAAAGTGGATCTTGGACTACTCTTAAATAGAGGTCAAGTTCCAGCTTTTCCTTCGAAAGAAGGTCCAAATCATTAGGATTATGAGAGAGTAAACTTTGAGTAGTAGCTAGTCTTTCTTTAGCCATATCAATAGCAGCTTAAGTACTAGGGGTAATTCAGTCTATCCTCAACTTTCTTTATCACTAAATATCTCTATTAAGCTTTGATATTGTACTAAAAGAACTAATTATATAAGAGACCATAATTCATACCCTTCCAATAAAGAAATCTATTTCATCTGCTAATGTTATTCTTGCCACTCAACCTCCTTTTATTAGACTTCTACCTCTTAGAACCTAGTTAAAAAGAAGATATGTTGCAACTATTATAAAAAGTGTACCATCTCATCTCTGAAAGTAGGACTAAATAAGGTAACTCTTTCAAGTCCTCTCAGCTTATTGTCATTGTTGTTTCCATTAATGGTACAATGGAGAATATATCTACGTCTCTAAAATTCTACTTGAAAAATCTTCAAGTCTTTTACATAGTATCTTGTTTCCAATTGTAAGCACATGACTTCTAACCAATGTTGTGAATACCTTACCGAACTTGGTACCGGATTGAGTTCTGGTATGGTATTGTATCGGTACCGGTCAATACCAGATATCGTTTCGGGGTAATTTTTTAAATTTATGAAATAGTCCCTGAATTTTTTTAGAAATTGCAAAATAGCCTATTGTCATATTGTACAGTTGTACTGTGTACTTTATAAGTTTACATCAACCTTGTTTCCAAAAATGATAATAATAAATAATAACAATAATTTTCAAATATCTCACATATAAATAATAACAACAATTAATGTGAAAAAAGACAATTATCATAGAAATATAAAATTAAGAATAATACAAAGTATTTAAAGTATTACAATTCTATCATATAATAAATAATAATTACATCAAAAGTTCAAAACATCCAATAAAAATAATAATAAATATTCTTAACTTTTAAACTATTATAATTTACCATAAGAGTTCGTGATGAGAAACCAACCAAGTAAAAGTGAAACCTATAACAAAAATATTTACAATTACTAATAAATATTCTTAACTTTTAAACTATTATAATTTACCATAAGAGTTCGTGATGAGAAACCAACCAAGTAAAAGTGAAACCTATAACAAAAATATTTACAATTACTTTATATGTATAGAATTTAATATATACATCAAATATAAGTAAAATTAAAAGAAGAGGAAAAACAAAAACCTAAAACTTCATTCAATCGTCTACAGGAGGATATCCACTATAACTACATTGACCGTTATCATTTGGTACAAAATTTTCATCATTAAAAGGAGCTTCATCATCATTATCATTCAAATTCAATGCACCAACTAACATGTCAATCTTTCCTAACCAAGATTATCTTACAAGTCATTCACGTCTGTCAAATCTGATTCCTCAGAAACCCATTCAACAAGAAAATCGATATTATCAATAGATATTGGATCTGTTGAATTACTTGTGCTATTAAGACTCCTTGCAAACAATAAAATTTAATTATTAGAAAATTATAAGAAATTATATCAAAATTAATCATGATAATAACATACCTTTCCCGAAGCTTTAAATTGTAACGAATGAATATCAAGTCATTCAATCTCTTGTACTCAAATCTATTCCTTTTCATGGAATTGATGAATTCAAATGTGCTCCAGTTCCATTCATAGCTCGTTGCACTCACACATTAACTTAAAATCTAAATTGCAATCCTTTGTAATTCTGGAACACCACTTTCGAATTGATCCCACTAAGAAACTGTAAATTGTAAGATAACAAAAGTAGTGTTGCAAACAAAATAAAGTGATAATTAGTTTCCATCAAATAAGAAAAACAACAACTATTACTTGGAGAAAGTTTTGTTCTTTGTCGAATAGCAATCAGTAATCTAAAATCCCCAGAAGACAGCTTATAAAGCTCTATTTGTGAGCTTAAAAGATCTTGCATCATTTTATGGCCAACAATTGTTGTAATAGTGAATAACATTCATCTAATGACTCAGCTTTCTTTGTAAAATTTAGTCTAAAATATACACTAGAATTCAAAAATGTCCTAGCTGCAAACAAAGGAGAAGCAAGTTATCCTTCCCATCTCTCATTGATGATTGAAAGATACGGTGTATACAAAGAAGGCATATGTTTTAGATTGGCCTTGATTGCTTCTTTTGCTCTTTCTATGGCATCCAAAAAATAACCCATTGTTGGCTTTTCTTCATTATCAGCCAATCGAAGCACTCTCACCAAAGGCTCACAAACTCGGATAACAAATTGACATTGAGATCGAAATTCTCTATCTTCTAGTATAATGCTGGAAACCTCCAATCCAACATTAGACCTAGCATGCTGAGATGCAACTCACTTATCACTTATAAACATTTGTCTTAACTCTTTCTTCATCAAAACAATTGACTGAAGTGATAAGAACTTTGTTGCAAATCTTGTCACGCCAGGATAACACAAATTCCTATCATTAGCAAATTCTTTTCTCCTCAAATTCAAAACCTATGCACGATTATAGATAAACTTGGCCACCTTTTTTGTTTTCTGCAGAGTCTCATCAATAATAGGAAAATACCTAGGATCCGTTATATTCTTCAGCATTAGGTCAATGCAATATGCAACACAAGTAGTCCAAAAAAAGAATTATACGTATTCTATAACATTCTTCCTGCCGCTTTATAAGTGGAATCATTGTCAGTAATAAATTGAACAATATTTTCTGGTCCTACTTCATTCACAACTTCATTAAATATCACAAACAAAGTCTCAGTATTTCTAATAAGGCCAGATGGATCAATAGATTTCAAAAACATAGAGCCATTTGTAGAATAAACAAAAAATTTAATAATAGACTTTTATCTCTTATTTGTCCAACTATCACACATGATTGAACATCTATAAGTAGCTCAATTCACTCTTCTTTCTGCCAAATAACTTCTAATTTTAGAAACATAACAACTCAAAATTTACCTCTTAATTCATCAATCGAAGGAGCTTTGTATCCCAAATCATAAGAGACTACTACATCTACCATAAGTTGATAATAGTAAGACTGTGAAGCATTGAATGATGAACCTGTATCATGCCATCATTTAGCTACTATCATATCGACATTATAAGTCACTTGTCTTGATTGCATTGCATTACGAATTGAAGGTTGGGCTCCAGGAGTTGTTCGTGGTGCAAAAAAACTAGTCACCTACCTTCTTCTTTTCCTAGCATTAGGTGCAGGTGTAACATTATCTTCTTACTGAGCTTAGGATGGAAGACTACCACTACCACTACCACCTTCAACATTTCCACATTCAACCCGAAAACCAGCAAATGAAGTTCCACTACTAATTTCAAAATTTAACCTTTCCCTTCTATCTTTCTCATGTTGATATTCTTCAAGCAAAGTTTTCATCTGCCACTTCACATCATGACTTACTTTTTTACATTGTTCCACATCTTCTTTAACCCCAGCTAAATGCTTCTTTAATCGGGTTTATACCTCCACCTTTCAAATGCTTGTTACAAAACAAGCAAATAATATGGTTTCTCATACTGGGAACTAATACAGCATGAGCCCAAGTTGGATCATTGTATCTTCCTTAAGTGGTTTGAACAGGAGTACTTGAATTTCCTTTCATTTATCTGTAAAAATAAATGAATGCCTATATCAAAATAAAGAACAGATAATTTCATTACACAAATATGCATGTCCGTCTTATATAATATAACTCATACATCATGGACAATTCAATTTCATCGAACACAATTCACCATAAGTCAAAAACTAACAATTCAATTATTCAACAAACATAATTACATAAAACATATATAAACAATTTCCATTTCCAACAATTACAAAACATACATAAACAATTTCCATTTCCAACAATTACAAAACATACATAAACAATTTCTAGCATTTTCCAACAATTTCAATTAAACCATTACAAAACATACACAAATAATTTCCATTTCTAACATTTTCCATTCTCAATAATTTTCAACAATTCCATTTTCAACAATTTTGAACAATTTGAATTCAAAGTTTCAAACATCACAAAAAATACATAAACAATTTCTATTTCCAAATTTTCAACAATTTCATTTCTAACAACCAACAATTTCATTTCCAATAACCAACAATTTCAACCATCACAAATTCACAATTCACAAAATAATGAAATGTACATAAACAATTTCAATTTTCAACAATTTCTAACAATTTTCATTTCTTAATTTCATCAATTTCCAACAATTTCATTTATAGCATTTTCCAACAATCTTAATTTAACCATTACAAAACATACATAAATAATCTCCATTTCCAACATTTTTCATTCTCAATAAATTTCAACAATTCCATTGCTAACAATTTTAAACAATTTCAATTCAAAATTTCAAACATCACAAAACATATATAAACAATTTCTATTTCCAAATTTCCAACAACTAACAATTTCATTTCCAACAACCAACAATTTCAACCATCACAAATTCATTTCCAACAATTTCAATTCAACAATTACAAAAACATACATAAACAATTTTCATTTCTAACAATTTTTATTCCAATAATTTCCAACAATTTTCATCACAAAATATACCAATAATTTCCAACAATTTTCATCAAAAAACATCTACAAATAACCAAATACAATGAATTTGTTTTTCAACATACATAAACAATTTTCATTTCCAATGATTTCTAACAATTTGTATCCCAATAATTTCCAACAATTTTCATCACAAACATAGCAATATTTCCAACAATTTTCATCATAAAACATACACAAATAACTAAATACAATGAATTTGTTTTACAATATACATAAACAATTTTCATTTCCAATGATTTCCAACAATTTTTATCCCAATAATTTCTAACAATTTTCATCACAAACACACCAATAATTTTCAACAATTTCCATCATAAATCATACACAAATAATCAAATACAATATATTTGTTTTTCAAATTTAAGCTCAAAAAACACTTGCAAAAATTTAAAAAAACTATTTCAGTTTTCAAATCTGGCGTCGGGAATGCGGTGGTGGGCTGATGGTGGCGTTGGGCGGTTGTTGGGGGTGCGGTGGTGGTCGCCGGACGGCCAGAGAGGGAGTGGTGGTGACTGGTGATGACGGTGAAGAAGAGAGAGAGTGAGAGTGTGAGAGAGAGACTAATGAGAGGAAGAAGAAGGAGAACGTCGAGTGTGGTGTGGGAGGGAGGAGGTGAGTGAGAGAGTGTGATATTTTGAATAAAAGAGAGAGTGAGAGTGTGAGTTTGTGAGAGAGAAATGAAAGATAAAAAAATGAAGAAGATGCAGCAGTGGTAAGTAACATCAGGTAGGAGGGGGGGAAGGAGAAGGTTTTTTTTGTGTGCAAAAATACCCCTGAATTTTTAAAATTTTCAAAACAGGACGGTATCAACTAAACCAAGCCGGTACCAACTGAAACACAAGACCGGTACCAGAATAGTAATTTTTGTATCATTTACCGGCTGGTATGATACGAAAATCCAAACCTTGCTTCTAACTCTTCCATATTTGATTCCTTAAAAACTATCTTTAATTCATACATTGTCCATATTATTGATAACTTTATATGTTCAAAGTATAGGCAATATTTAAACAACTATGTTTTTTTTTCACTTGATACTTTTCTTGTTCTTAATATCTCCTTAAATCTCATCTTTGTTAGTAATCATGTGAAATCAATATTAACCTAGTACTTATACTATATAGGATCCATATATGTACGAGATCCTTAGGATAGGGCCTAAGATTAGATGTTGTTTGAACTTACCTTTCTTTACCTTATATCTAAACTTGTTATTGGTTCTATTACATCTCATTTATAGAACTCTTAACTTGATCATCTTTCCAATCTTAGATCATTAATTTTTAGTGGTACTTAAGGTTAGGTCAAGTCTAAAAAATTTGATCATATTTCATGCTAAATTTTCAAAAGTCATAACTTACTTTATATTAATAGTTATTTTATCTCTTCAGCTCCCTTTGGTTTAATTCATTTTGATATATGGGACCTAGTACTCATATTACCATGGTTAGTTTATGATACTTTGCAATCTTAGTTGATGACTTTTTTAGATATATATACATTTCATGCACTATATGTCTGAATTATTTTCTAACTATTCTTGCTTTACTACCATAATTTAGACTCAATTTACTTGTAATTAAAATTTTGTGCACTAATATTGATATAGAATATAAATATAGATTTTTACATGTTTTCTTAAATAGCAAGGCAATATTATTAAAAGATCTCGTTCAGGTACTTCTCAACAGAATTGTAGACCTAAATGAAAACATAGCACATTCTCGATATTATTGGAGCTCTTCTCCTCTCTTCTCTTTCCTACAAATCTTTTAGGAAGAAGTTATCCTTGTTGTTATCTATAAATCAATGCCCCTACTCTACTCATAAGTAACATCTCTCCTTATGAACACTTATATAATTATACTCCTAACTACCAAAATTTTAAAGTCTTTGGTAGTACTTGCTTTATTATTCTTCAACCATAATAATACACCAAATTAGAACCATGAGCATGATTATACTTCTTTTAAGGTATGAGATACATCATTAAGGGTATAGGTATTGGGATCCTTTTTCTTAGAGACTCGATATCTCATGACATATAAGCTTCTAAAAATATAAGATGTTTTGAGGTATTTCAAAATTTTGAGATAATGAAATTCTCATCATTTCTTTTCCAATTCTACCATATCCTTGTTTCCTGATATTTCTCTTATAAGATCACTTTCCAAGAGTTCTAGCAGTTCAATATAACTTACACCTGATCCTATCAATTCTCCATCAACTGTGGACCCATTACCTCCTCTAAATGATCCTTATCCATCTAATCAAACATCAAAACTTCTAATTCCTCATCTTATCCTCAATATACCAATCGAGTAAATCACCTCTCTGTCTAACTTTTACTATTTTCATGTTTAATCCACTATTATCTCTCTATATTAACCTTGCACCAGTCGTGAGGCAAGCTTTGATACTTTACAACAAAAAGCAATGATAGGAGAATTACAGGCACTCACTAGCACCAATACTTGTAAAATGGTTAACATACCTCCAAATAAATCTATTATTAGTTGCAAATAGGTTATAAAATCAAGATTCAAGCTAATGAATTAGTTAAATGATACAAAGTCTAACTAATTGTTAAAGGATTTACCTAAGAGTATGGTATTAACTATAAGAAGACATTTGATCTTATAGCTCGTAGACTTATTGTAGTTGCTACTAGCAATTATTGATCATTATTTTAGATGGACCTCAAGATTGTCTTTTTTAATGTAGATCTTTTGAAAGAATTGTCCATGCAACCTCATTGGTTATAATTAGCCATTACATATATTTTGTCCTGTTAGATTAGAACAAGTTCCCCAAGCCTAGTTTGCCAATTTTAGCTCTACTATTAGTCTTCTTAGTTTTTAGTCCAACTCATATGATCATACCCTTTTCATCCGTAAAACAACTTAAGGTCACACTTTTCTTCTCCTTTATGTTGACGAAATGATAATTATCAGTGATGACATTTATGATATTTTCACTCTTTATCCTTTTTATATCAATAGTTTGGGATGACAGATTTGAAAAATCTGAGTTATTTTTTTGGGTCTTGAAGTTTCATTTGATGAGTCTGGGTATTGATTATATGTCATAAGTAGAATATGTCATTGATCTTATCTTTCGTTCTATTAACACTAACTCTAACACTACTAACGCTCCATTTAAATCTAATGTTTATTTTTCTACTATTGATGAAACCCTCCTCAATAATAATACTCTGTTAATTAATTAACAATCTCATGTATCTCACTATCTTCCATACTAATATTGCCCATACTATTCACATTATCAACCAATTCATGTTAGCACCTCATATCCCTCACTTCTCTGTTATCCTTTATATCATTTAATATATCAGAGGTACTCTTTTTGACAGTCTTTACTTTTTTTCATTCATCTCTATTAGAGTTACAAGCATACTTTGATGCTGACTAGGCTAAATATCTAACTAATCAATGCTCCATTACTAATTATTGTTTCTTCCTCAATACGCCCCTCATTTTATAGCACAACAAGAAACAAACATTTATCCCTCAATCTAGCACAAAAGTAGAATATCAAGTTCTTACAAACACAATATCTAAACTCCTTGAACCATATTGGTTCAAGATATGAGTTATTCCTCCTCTTGTGCAACTTCTCTCCTTTGTAATAATCACGTTCTCCTAAAATGTTCATGTCTTCTGTGAGTGTACTAAATATATTGAAATTGATTATCACCTTATACAACACCATATTAATTACTCAAGACACTATTCAATTTGTCCTTATCATAGTCTCAAATTGCAGATATTTTCATCAAATTTCATTCAGCTTATAATTTCAAGAACTTGTTTTCAAACTCAAGATATATATCTCCTTACTACTATGAGTTTGAGGAAGGATGTTAACTTATGTAACAATAACATTTTATTAAGGATATATCTTATGTAATAATAATATATTATTATGATATATCTTTCATAACAGCAGCATATAATTAAGCGCATGTGAAACTAAAGTTATGTATAAATAATTTCATCATATAATAATTTAAACATACACAAATATATAACTTCTTTTTCTCAACTTCGTTTCTCTTTCTTAAGACCAAAAATCATGTTATACATCATCAGTCACATATTTCTCATCTTTCATTCGAAGGGTTTTATACACTGATTTAGTATGTTTTTCTTTTCGACTGTTTGATTGATTTTATGATAATAATTGTCAGGTCCAATTAGTTGATGACTGGACTACAAGAATGTCTTAACAGTTCCAAAACGAGAATTATAGTTCATTAGCTTTGAGATTTCTATGTTATTTTCATATGAAGAAACAGAAGACGTATTGATCATCTTCAGGATTTCAGAGTGAAAAGGTTTGAAGACGGGAATCATATATCATGCTCATTTGGTGGGTTCTTCATCAGATTAGTTGGATATAAACTTTAAAATAGTTGCTCTTGTCAAACTTGTGATCATTAGAAACTATATAGCAAGTCATTGCCTTTTTACACAAGCAACTAATTATTCTTTGTCAATCAGCATTTTATGTTATTTTACTTAGATTAACACTACAACTGAACCAGAAAATTCACCCGATTCGAACCTGACACAATGCTCTTGGAGCCAAGCATACAAGTATGGTGACTACTGACTCCAGATAGAGAGAGAGAAAGACAAGAGTGGTCACTCTGTGTGTTTATACCAGAAGAGGTTTACATCATGCAAAATAGTTAATTCCAAGAGCTTCATGCTTTTCTTGCCTCCAGACTTGTCATACGTTTAACTCATTCTTGTATTGCATCTCTCCATCTCTCAAAGAGCATTTGCTAAAGAAACTTCGAAGTTGCATCTCTCATCATCACCTTCCTTTTATATCTTCTTCCAAACTTGTATACTTCTATTCCTTATCAGATAAAATGGTAAGAACTCCATGCTGTGACAAGCTCAATGTGAGAAAGGGTCCTTGGACCGTGGAGGAAGATGCAAAGATACTCGCTTATGTTTCCAAGCATGGGACAGGAAACTGGACTGCTGTACCAAAGAAAGCAGGTAATTTAGGGTCATGAAATGATAATTTTAGTTGGATTCAAGTTTCACGGTTTTTGCAGCTATTATACTAACCATTTTGGATCTCCTGTGACTTGTATACTGTATGTGAGCATATTCTGCAGGACTCAGGAGATGTGGAAAAAGTTGCAGGCTTAGGTGGACTAATTACTTGAGGCCTGATCTCAAACATGACAGCTTCACACCCCAAGAAGAGGAATTGATAATTAAGCTTCACGCAGCCATTGGTAGCAGGTGCGTGGGTTGTAACTTGAGATAAGTTGCATTTAAGCTAATTTCACCATTTAGTCATGAATCTAGTTTGAGATAAGTTGCTTTTAAGCTAATTTCACCATTTAGTCATGAATCTAGTTAAATTAGATTTGAGTTAAAATATTTTCTGAATATTTCAGCAAATTCGTGCTGGTAAAGTGATCATACGTACTACTCCAAAGAAAACTTTGTATTCACAGTTACAGGCTTTTATTCATTGTGATTTAGAGTCATCTCACTCAATTTTGTTATGAAGCTTCGTTCTAACCTGCTTCCTAGGTCTCTCATGGAGATTATGCTTTTTCTGTAAGTCATTGACTTGGGAAGAGGTCCTGCTAGTTTTGGTTCCCTAAGCTTACTGTTACAAAAAACAACTTTCACTTCCAAACTTGAGATCCTCTCGAAGACAATAAGAAAATTTTGACAACCTTAAACTGACCTGACAACGATGCATGAAGTGATTCCAACTGTTCCAATAGACTGTAGCTTTATCAGTTCAAAAATTAATGACTCTCTCCCTCTTTACTGTAATGTGTTGTGTTTCTAGATGGTCTATCATAGCCCAGCAACTGCCCGGAAGAACAGACAATGATGTCAAGAACTATTGGAACACCAAGCTAAGAAAGAAGCTCACTGACATGGGAATAGACCCAGTTACTCACAAGCCCTTCTCTCAAATTCTAGCGGACTATGGAAACATCAGTTGCTTCCCAAAATCTGGAAACCGAATCGGATTGCTGAACCGTGATGTGAAGAACGCTACTGCCTCCAATCCAGACCGAGTTCCAAATATCAACGACCGTTTGATGACATCAATGAGACCACCCAAGATGGAACCCATCCAAGAGTGTTTCTTGAGCAACAATTTCAACAATGAGCCTGACAAGAATTATGCATTCGATCTTCTTGATCAGCTACAAGCTATAAAATTGGTGACGGAAGCCTCAAGTTGCTCCAAGTTTGAGAGTTTTTCGCAACCTTTCCTTCAGGAAGGCTCATTATCATCGGCATCATCATCTTGTTCCTCCACTTGCTCTACAGCTGCTCAAGAAAAAGCCCCACTTAATTTTAGTTGGCATGACTTCCTTCTTGAAGATGCATTTTTCCAAGCTGATCAGCAAGGACAAGACATCCCAGAGGAGTTCTCATCCAGGAATACATTAAACCTGGAGCAAGATTGTTATCAGAATCTATGTCCACAAGTTCAAGTCCCCTGCGGGAATAGTCAGAAAAACAACAGTCCTGAAGCAAAAGGAAACAACCCTTCAGCCACAAGCAATAGTTTTCAAGTTCCATCTACCATGGCCTCTCATGCTTCGTTTGTTGAATCCTTATTGGATAGGGAAACAGAGATGTTCTTGGATTTCCCTGACCTACTTGAAGAGCCATTTTACCCGTAAGTTTGACATGTACACTTCCGTATATGTAATAAGGCTGTATGCATGGCCCAGTAGGACTACAACTTTCTGTTTCTCTTTTGTCATTTCAAGGTTGGGATTTTGTTTGTTAAGTAGTTTTGTCATTTTACTGCATTTGCACATGACAAAAGCTAAATAGGAAAGATAAAGAGGATACAAAAAAGATTATTTTTCGTCTGTGAGGTTTTGTATTCAAATCTCGTGATTATATAATCTTGTTTAAACGTTGCCTCAAGGGATTTCATCGATCAATTAGGGGCGCGGGGCAATGACAGTATGAATGGGAATTAGAATAAATATAACAAAAATGAGAATAGATATAATCATTATAATTATGATGATTAATTAAGACGAATGAATGATTACCGTAATAGTTGGTTTGTTAAAATGTTGAGAAATAAAAATTCGTTAAATTTTTGTTTTATATCAAATTTTAAATATATTTTAATTGATTATATTTAATTTATGCACATTATTTATAATAAAAGAATGTTTAAAATCAAGCATATTGCAGTATTTCTTTTTCAATAATTCTTCAAGAAAAAAATACTCATGTATCAACATATCATTAGTTACATAATATCCTTAAAATATGGTTTAATAATCTAAAATATTGTACAATTCATCGACATAACCATAATATCCATCGTTCTATTGCTATAGTAAAATCAAGTAATATAGTTTAATACAATTTACATCCCTCTAATGATGCAAATGATGTTATATTTTAAGTAATTAATGAATAATATTTTAGTTAATTACATTGTAATGAACTAATTAATTAATTATATTTTAATTATATTTTAATTAATTAATTACATTTTAATATTTCAAATAATTAATTATATTTTAATATTTTAATTAATTACATCTTAATTATATTTTAATTAATTAATTAATTATATCTTAATTAATTATATTAATTAATTATATTATATATTTTAATTAATTATATGGGAGGAATGGTTTTGATTCCTACAAAGACTATTATTTTTATTTTTTAATTATTTAATAAGAAAGGAACGAATGATAATGATTAGTTATTTATTATGATTGATTGAATAGTTTTTTCATATTCCAGTTATTAATTAAATTTCCATTTTGTCAATTATTTTTTGCTGTATGGGTGACAGAAAATAAAATTAGAACAAATAGATCGAGACGTGAAAAGTAATTTTACCAATAAAAACAATATCACGGTGTGCATATTTTATTATTGACTTGGCATGATTATAGCTTACCAAATTAATAGGAAACAAACAAATTGAAAAAAAACATAACACATAAACGAAAATTAACACTAATGTTTCCTTTTAACCAGGGTAACGAATCCCAGCCAGAAAACAATACAAAATGAGATATTTCGCTACCAAATTCAAATACCGGCTTGTACCAGCCTGTATCATCTGGCTCAACTCTGCTACATTCTGCTTCTTCTCTTTATTTTTTTCTCTTACACTCATTATCTCTCTTCTTCACCGTCATCATCTCCTTTTATTATTAATAATATAATATTTAAATTCATATAATAAATAATAGTTATATTTTTTCTACAAAGAATAATTAAAAATATGTTAAATTAAAAAGTTTTAAGCTTTGACAAGTCCAATATTTTATTTTTCTCTTTGTGTTCTTCCTGGTATTATTTGTATACTTACTATCTCTTCGGTTTTTTTCATTTTTATTAATATAATTAGTTATTATTATTCTTATTATTATTATTTTAATCATTTGTATTTGTAGTTTTATTTTTATCAGTAAATTTTGGTTTTATTATTTTGCATGCCTCCCTAAAGCAGACTATTGCACCTTTTTGGACCACATAGTATATTGAGCGGGGGTCAAAAGATTTTCTTACTCAAATCAGAGTTTGTTTTCACTTGCATGCCTTACAAGTAGAGGCATCCTTCGGTTTTCATTACTGTTTTATGTTTGTTAGTATTATTATTATTATTATTATTTTGTTTTTATTTTATTATTATTATTAGTAGTAGTAGTATTTTCTTTATTATTTATTATAATTACTATATTTCATTCTTTTTTTTTTAGTATTTTCCTTATTTATTGTTTGAATTTTATTTACTGATTAGGGTAAAGTGCCCAGCGTATTATTTTATTTACTCCTTTTTTCAGCATCAACCTCTCTATACTTTCTGCATGTAGGTTTAAAGGAAACAACCTCTCTATAATGTAGGGGTAAGGTTGCGAACTATCAGACCTCCTCAGACCTTACTTTATTGCGGGATTTCAGATTGGGTGTGATGATGATGATGATGATGTTAAATTGAAAATTAAGAGGCCTCAAATTTTTGTATTTCTTTTTAAAATTGTTAATATAAATATAACAATATTTTATTGTTAATAACAATTACATATTAAGATAAAAAAATATATATTTTTTATAATTAAATATTAAGATAGAAATTATATTTTATTATTGATAATAATTATTCTTTTTATTTGTTATTTTGATATAATTATTATTTATTATATTATAAAATTGTAATATTTTAAATACTTTGTATTGTTCTTAATTTTATATTTCTATGATGATAAAATAATTTTTCATATTAATTGTGGTTATTATTTATATGTGGAATATGTGAAAATAATATTAAGAAAAATAAGTAAATTGTTGTTAGTTTAAATTTCTATTATTATGATTTGTTAAGACAAGGTTGCTTTAAATTATACAGCACAATATTGAAGGATTATTTTACAATTTTAAAAAAAAATTAGGAACTATTTTATAAATTCAAAAAATTATCTGAAATGTACCCGATATTGACGGGTACCAGTATAGTACCGTACCAGAATCTAATCTGTTATGAAATCTAGTACGATATTCGTAACATTGCTTTTCATACTGATTTGGAAGGACAATTTATCAAGCACTCCTCAATTGACAAAAGCATCATATATACTTCAATGTTTTAATAAGGGTGTCAGTCATTTGGTCTTCATATTTGCAACTTTTCAATTCAATTTTATTTTTCTTGAATAGATCCCTCAAGAGATGAAGACGTATGTTTATGTATTTGCTCTTTTCTTCTATGATTGGGTTGTTTGCTAAGTTAATTGTTAAGACATTATTAATAAAAATTTACACTAGCTCTTCAATTGGATTGTATATATGATTCATCATGTTGCATAACCAACAACTTGAAAAGCAGATGAAGATGCAATAATATAATGTATTTCATAGATTGACCGTGCTACTAGACTGTTTCTTAGAAGATAATGAGTAAACATTAGATCATAAAAAAAAATACCCATTAGTGCTTTCGCAACTGTCTAAATAGATCTCAATCACTATTAGAATAACCAGTAAGATGAAGAATAAAATAAACTATGATCATAAGTACTCTACAGGGGAAGGATCCTTTGTTCAATATTATGGTGTCTTATTCTGTCTCATAAATCTCAGTCATTCATTTATACGGGTCTCGCGTTCATTTATGCGGGACCCACGCAGAATTCATATAAATAAATGACTGAGAATTATGGGACAGAATAAGACACCATAATATTGGACAGAGGATCCGGACTCCCCTTCAGGTGTCTCAAAATCCTTTTAACAACGAGTATCTGGTATTAACGAGGAGACTCTATAAATATACTAATCAAGATGATACCAAAAGAGATGTTCGGTTTTGGACAAGTTGCATTAAAAAAAGGCCCTTCTCCATTCTTAGACAACCTTATACCAACCTCCACTAGAGTGTTCATATAATTGCAATCTTACATATAGAATTTCTTCAAAAGTTTAAAAACATACGCCATTTGAAAAATAAAGTACCATCTTGAACAACTTCTATGCCTAGGAAATATGGCATTACCCCACGTCTATCATTTTTAACTCATGCTTTATATAATTTTTTAACTCTTCAATATTTTGGATATAAGAAAACAATAATAATATATTACAAGGATCATTGATTTTTATGTATGTTCTAATGGGCATTTCTTCAAACCAGCTTCATAAAGAAACGAATAAATGCACTTGTTTTCTAATGGGCATTTCTTTAAACCAGCTTCATGAAGAAATGAATCAATGCCCTTGTTTTATGCTCGTAGTGCTCGTTTGAGATTGTACTATGCTCTCTTTTATTTATATACCTTATATTCACTTCTTTGCTTTAAAATTTCATGTGATTATTAGATAAAAAAACTTCCTCTTGAGGTGGCCCATTTAGAAAATTCGAATTTACATCTATTTGATGGATTTTACAATAATTTTATGTAGCTAACCCAATTATGAAATATATAGTCTCAATTTAAGCTACAAGAGAAAATACCTATTAATAATAAAAGTCCGACCTTTGCTCAAATTCTTTCGCCACCAATCTTACTTTATATCTTTCTACCACTCCACTTATGATACAAGCATAACTAGACCAAAATAGAAGATTCATTATATATAGGCTTGGGTGATCACAAAGGTTGGAGTTAGAAGAAATTTAGAGTCAAAATAATTATCTTTAACTAAACATGATCTCTAACACTGTCATGGCTCAAATCATTTATGTCTTCAAACGTTACAAATAGATTTACGTTTTACATCCACAAGCATGCTCCAAGTCATCAGAAATAGACATAAATGTTAAACGTATGGTGTTAAAGTTTTGATAGTGCCTACGATCGTGGCCTAGATCTGCATCCAATTTTATTAAGCATTAAAAATCATGATTTTTATTTTAGTATTTAAATTTAAAGTATGTTTCTTTTTAATTTTAGTTGGTTTTGAAGATATTTGTTTATTGGGAGTCATTAGAGATTATTTCACTTGTTCTTTATTAAACTTTAAACCTTTCAAAGAATTCTCTCTTTGTGGCATTCAAATATTTTATGAATTTGGCTCAAGATCATTATAATCAACGAGTTAATTCTCTTTCTACATATGTTTAGCTTTCTTAAGTTTGATTCAAACTTATCTGTGAGTTCTTAAGTGGATTCACATTAGTTAGTATAGACCTTGGTCCTACATCAGGTGTGATTATCCTTTTCATCTTTATTTTTATATATTATCCTTTTTATCATTATTTTTTTTCATTCAAATTCTATTATTATCAAAAATCATTACCATTTTTATTAATTTTCATTCTATTATATCATATTCTTGCTTTTAAAATTTTAATCAAAAACAAAATTTATCGCATTCTTATTTTTACGTTGTATTTCGCTATTTTTGTGTTAAAGTTTCTTCTTTATTCAAGTCCTCCATTTGGTGCCATTGATATTAGATTATTCATGCGTTCATGCAAAAAAGAAAAAGAAAAGAAAGAAGGTGTGAAGGATCAATTACCTGAAAAAATTGGTGCTAAATGCAATGTGGACTTCTTGTTGGCCTTTCTTGTTTTATTTAGTTTACGAATGCTTGCTTAATCCTTAAATTATTTTTCTTCTTAGTCAATAATTCTTATTTTTTTGCTTTACAAGGTTAAATTCTTGGATGAGTTTGTTTATTTATTTAAAGAACTTGTGAGGGAGTGAAACACAAGTAGGTTGTCATCTTTGATAGTAAACATACGAGGGGGTGTGAAAATAAATTTTTTAGTAACTTTTTCTTACAACTTTCAAATATATATACTAAAGGAGTTACAACACCAAAAGGGAAGAAAAATAACTCACAAGTTATATAAACTATGCTACAACAATTTGAGAATATGAACATAAACCTTAAGATGAACATCATATTACTGAGGAGATCCTATCAACTTGTAAAATTGTAAAGGGTACAACATCATTGAGTTCCTAATGAGAGAAGGCCTACTATACGCAATCCAATACCTTTAAGAAAAGTTATTAAAGATAATAATAATAAACTTAGTGCTAATAACCTTTATTTAGCTTTGAAGGATGAAGGGGATAAACTTAGGACTAGGAGAGGAATTGTAATCATAAGGGATGATGGAGAAGTGGGAGAAGCAAGTGACTCAAAGGAAAAGGAAGCTATGTAACCACCTAAAAAATCTAGTGATAAGCGTTTTAAGTATGTTATTAAGTGTGAGATGTTTGTTACTAAGAAGGCGTTAAGTTTTCAAATCAAAGAAGATAAGTTAGAGTCACAAAGGAAAAATATATTCCATAATAAATGTCATATTCATGACAAGGTATGTAGACTAATTATTAATGGATGAAGTTGCACTGATGTGGCCAATGCTGCTTTTGTAAAGAAATTAAACTTACATATTATGAAGCATCTGAAGCCATACAAGCTTTAAATACTAAATGAATATAGTAAGGTGAAGGTCAATAAAATAATGTTGTTTTTGCTCTTAATT
>JAOQMQ010000007.1:16608146-16635457 GCA_027563845.1 Erythroxylum subrotundum
ATTTAAGGAGGTCTATAAGACTATTTGAGATTGAAAAGAGAGATTGAAGAGAAGAATAATGAAATTTGGGGAAAAAAAGAGGAAGATAAGGAGTGTTATTTATACTCCCATGTTTGTACCTCTATACAAAGAAGCTTGTTTTCCTTTTAATGTAGGTGAAAATTCAATGACAAATGCTCTAAAGAGTGGGGCGATTACAAAATTTGGAGTTAAAGGAAGTTTGGAGGCAAAATACTTATCTTTAATTGAATACAATCTTTAACACAAGCTAGCGCAAACCATGTTTATCTTCAAAAGTTACAAACAGATCCATAGTTATACCCATTGAGAAAGTTCCATACTATGCCCACTTCCTTAAAGATATAATAGGATCCACGGTTACTAAACATAGGTATGGATATCATTTGTGTAGCATTAAAGTTTTTATAATCTACATGACTTAGCCCACAGTCGCAACCAAAATCGTGCCTAACCAAAACCTTTAATTTTATTAAGTATTTAAAATCCTTATTTTTAGTTTAGTATTTAAAATATGTTTCTTTTCATTTTTAGTTTGTTTAAAAGATATTTATCTACTAAGAGTCACCATAGCTTCTTTCATTTGTTATTTATTAAACTTCAAATTTATCAAAGAATTTTTACATTGTGGCATTTAAATACTTTAAGAATTTGATTATTGATTCTTATAATCAACGAGTGAATTCTCTTTATACATATTTTTAGCTTTTTTAGGTTTGATTTAAACTTACCTGTGGGTTCTCTAAAGTATACCCTTATATGGATTCACATAAAATTACCTTCATTTTGGTCTTGAAAACCTATTTTACATCAATAGATCAATAACCTAATTATGGAATGGTAATGAGCTCCTATGTGTTGTTCTTTTCAATTGATTTATTCCCTCCATCATGGTTTTCACCCAACTAGGATCTTAAATAGCTTATTCAGAGATAATAGGTTCATAATGTGCAAATATAGCACAATGCACGACATTTCCACCATTATCGATAACATCATCACAAGTTACCTTATAGTCTTGAAAGGTAAAAAAAAGTTTGTAGTTGTGTCCTAAGCCTTATGGTAACTATATAAATGTATGATGTAGGAGGGACTTTTGCAATTTCCTAATTTGTCTTAGGAGCTTTAACTTGAGGAGTTTCTTTAATAATTTCAATAAGACATCTTTGGGAATCTTTGTGCATTTCTATAACCCACTTTCATGGTTCATCTTTACTGAAAATCACATTTCCACTTAAAATCACCTTATTTGTTATTAGATTGAACAGCCTATAACCACTATGTGTGTAACCAAAGATTATTTTCTCTCTTCGATCATCAAACTTTTCCTTTTGATGTCTATATATAGGTATAAGCGATAAAGCCAAATAACTTAAGATGCTTCATTTTTGGCTTGATTCCATTCCATGCTTCTATAAAAGTAATATTTTTATAAAAGTAATATTTTTATCACTACTTATTGTAAACTAGTTTAATAAATGATCAAAATAATAAACAACTTCTCCCTAAAAAGAATTAGGCATTTTTTGTCCTTTAGCATACTCCTTGACATGTCTAAGATGGTCATGTTCTTTTATTCAATAACCTTGGTATATTACAAAGTTTATAGAGGAGTGATATGGTGTTATACTCCATATTCTTCACAATACCTCCTAAATTTAATAGAGATACATTCACCCCTACCATTTATATACACTGTTTTAATACAATAGCCACTTTGTTTTTCCACATAAGTCTTGAAAATTTCTTATTTCCTGAGCGATAACTAGATCGAGATTGTATGGTTAAATCATCAATAAAGATTAAAAAAATACATTATTGTTGTTTAACTCAACATTCATTGGATCACATACATCAAAATAAATAAGCTCCAATGGTTAGGTTGCATGTTAATTATTTCCAGTTATAGATGGAAATCTACTTTGTTTTCTGATAATGCAAGCTTCATATAATTTATTAGGTGGTTCATACTCAACAAACATTGCATCATATTCCTTTTAGCGAGCAACTTCACACTTTAGAAGCTTAACCAATTTTTCATAGCCTATAAGCATGTATAAATTTCATTGGAAATATCAACCTGCAAGATAAGATTTTTTAAGGACCTTAAGAATGAATTTATCTTTTGTATCAAAACTTGAAAGGTGATTGTCTTGAAGATATATCTTATACACATGCTAAACATATTGCTTTTCATATTCAATATATAGAAAACATCTTAAATAATTGTGATCTTCATTCTTTAATTTGATTAAAATTTTTCCTTTTTGCAAAATTATTAATTTTGTTGTCATAGATGAATTTAAGTTTGGAGCAGGCAAACTTATTAAGATAAATAAGGAGATCCTTTTACCATACATATGGTTGGTACACCCTATATCAAGAAACCATGTGTAGTAGGTTGGTATTTCATTAATCATCGTAACCATCAAGATAGTGTTATTTTAATCTTCATCTTTTTATGCATAATGATCCCTCCAATCATTTTCTTTATATCCATATTAACTAAAGTAACAACCATTTATGAAATGAATAACATTCAATATATGATTTGTTATACCTATCTTTATCACAACTACAACTGCGATTATGATGTATTTGTTAGCCCAAATAAGATTTGTTTGATTCAATTGTTTTGCCTCTATTTCCATAGTTATGACCACCACAGTTTCTATTATTAAAGTAATGATAATTATGATAATGTCCTCTACTATATAAATTTTCATGCCTTTAAGTTGTTTCACAAACTTGGTCAGTTTTGATTGAGACCAAACTTTGAAAGGCTTATTTAACTGTGTCTCCAATTTTTTCTTGTTCATGTGTTGCTTATGGTCTTGTAAAATGCTAAATACCATATTATTGGTAATTAAAGATAGATCATGGGCTTCTTCAATAGTCATTATGGCATGCTTAAATTTGGGGTCAATGACTGCAATTTTTCTCCATTTTATCATTCTCTTTATAATCTTCTTTATATATTTTCATTTGATTTATCAAAGAAAGAAGTTAAATAATTGGCTACATTTTAAAAGGACTCTATCTATAAAATGTCATATTGGCACCTTAAGGTTTAAAGTTGCAACTTCTTAACTTTCTTTACACCTTTGTACATCACCATTAAGGTATCCAAGGCTTGATTTAAAGTGGTTACTCCTATAATTTTATCAAAAATTTCATCTTTCACTCTTTGATGAATAAAAATACAAAGTCTTTATTTTTTTTTTCTTATTCACATAGTGGGCAACATTAGCAACACTATCTTCAAGGTTAACAATATCATTGTCTATGACACCTAGCAACTTGTGGTAGTCAAAATCACCTTCATTTAAACAACCATCAATTGTAGTTTTTCCTAATAAGGATAGTAATTGAGACTTTGTAAGGTGTTCATAACTATACTTATAATATCAATGTTATAATATAGATAAGTAAATTTGAAGCTAATAGACCGAGAGGGGAAGATTAGTTTTACTGACAAAATACAATGAAAATCACATAACAAATAACAACAAGTTCTCATTTTGTAGGCTAACAAACACATCTAAACACCTATTTTTCTGCCACTATTGACTTGAAGATAAATATTAAGGAGCATGATTAATAACTCACCAAACTCCTAGGAAACAAACAAATTGAAAATCATAATTGAAAATATGCAGATACATCATGACTAATTTAAGTTATATAAGTTCTGTAAAGTTGATCACTAAATCTAAAATTTTAAAAGGTTATATGCTGAACTAAAAAATCTCAAAAGTTAGACACAATTTAATTATTTATCTCTTAAAACCTTAACAGAATGTTATATATAACATTTAAACAAGAGTAGGAAAAAAAGGAGAAAGGTGTGATTTTCTCCCAAAGGTTTCACAAAAAGATTTAATTTGGCCCTTGCATTATTAAAGATGCACATTAATCCTTTGTTATTAAATAGATCACTAGAGACCCTTAACATTTCGTAATTGAATATATTAGTCCATTACCATTGACTCCGATAAATTTTTGGTAGACAGCCATTAAGTTTTCATTTTAGTCTCCTATGTGGCACACTTATGTGTCGATGTGGACCTTAAGGTGACATTTTAGTTATTTTAAAATAATTAAAATTTATTTGATTAATTTTATAATTAATTAATTATGAAATGTAACCCATCAATGTAAACACCCCCCCCCCCGATAGTTTGTAAATTATTAATATTAAAGAAACCCTTAAATGTTATGAACCCTAAATGTATGAAACCTTAATATTTTAAACCATTAATGCATTGGAAATCGATCTACATTAAGATGCAGAAGAGTGTTTCCATATGATTAGGCTATTTAGAATCATGATAAGATCATTAGTTTGTGTTTGTGTTAGAGCCATAGACGAGGGTTATGGTCCCTCTGTCTATAAACATGTTGGTTATAGTACCTCCTTGTCTAAACATTTAGATTTTCTTATTTTTTAATTTCATTTTTTTAATTTCATATTGAAATTAGCAATTTTTTATTCTAAGTGTCTAGTAACCTAATGAAAGGACAGGTATGTTGCCCCTCCTTATTAAAATAGTAAGTTTGTGATTATTTAAAGTTAATTTTTGGTTTGTCTCTGGTATTTTGGTGAAAAGAGAGGGTTATGGTTCCTCCTTGTCTAAACAGTAGTGGTTTTGTTTGTTTGAATTGAATTATTGGTTTAATATCTTAATGAAATGTCAAATATATTTTATATTATAATTAAGAAAATGTTTTTCAACATTTCAAAATCAAACTAAAGTTTGGTTAGTCCCTGTTGCACTAAATTGTCTATTTGTGGAGATAAGTGAAGATGAGAATAGATTGTATGTTTGTTTAATATGCCTATGTTACTTTTTCAATACATACATAGTCTCTATGGCATTGTAATTTAAGTGACTTGATAAAGAGTAATTGCCACTTTATTTAATTGAAATATGTTCATTTATTTTTCCAATACATATTTGAAATATGTTCATTTATTTTTTCAGTGCATATTTATTCACTATGAAATAATAATCACTATGAACCAATATATATTGTTGCATATTCTTTTACACACTTTGTTACATGTATTAGTGCTTTTACTTTCAAATCTTTATAAAATTTGTTACATTATATAATTATTGTTAATGGGAAAGTAAGCATTAGATTATTTGGTGATGCAGATTTCACACAAGGAAGCATTGTTCGATATAACAGTCCTAACCCTAAAAATATTTGATAATGTGGACTTAGACTATGTTAGCCTTAAAGAAGTTTGTGAAATTGGGGCATGATTGGGCTATAAGAATATAATAAGTGCTTGGTATTTGAGTTCTGGTATAAGCTTAGTTAATGGTTTAAGGAAATTGGAGTCCATCCAAAGTGCACTAGATTTGAATAAGTTGTTAAAGGTATGTGAGATTATAGATATTTACTTGGAGCATATGGATGATCCAATGTATGCATTACTAATGTAAAAGTGGTATGAAATTTGGCATAGACAGATGAATATTAACACTTTGAGTAATTATGTTGATGATATGGATATTATGAATGAGGTGGAGCATATAAATACTAATGCAAATGGGGAGGCAATGCTAAATACAAATGCAAATTCATCTGATAAAGAAGTAGGGCTAGATGCCAATGCAAATTCAAATGCATATGCAAATACAAATGCAAAAGGCAATGAAAACATAGATGCAAATGTCAGTACATCTAAAGATGGAGATGGAGGGGAAAATACTGGTGAGGAACATGGAGATGGAGATGTATATGAAGATGTGGATGGTGAGCAACACGATGATATCAATAATAAACAACATAAGGAAGATTCATAAACAAATTATATGTAATATAAGGAAGATTTAAATACAGATGATCTGTAACTTAAGAAACAAAACCCTTTTCAAAAGGAAGATATAGATCCAGAGTTTGATGTTTATGTTGAAGCTTATCATAAAACGTATATAGATTCATCAAATCTTATAAGTTTCTTAACTAGGAGGAGTATCCTAGTGTAAAAGAGTCTAATGCTACTTTGAGAAGACCTAGTCAAACAAAAAGATATGTTCCTAGTGTGTTGGAGTTAGAAATGGATTTTGGATATGGTATTTGACAATGTTAAGTATTTTAAAAATGTAGTAGTTAGTTATGCAACTGTAATAGGCTTTGATTTGAGATTAAAAAAGAATGAATCCTAAAAGGATAAGGAACGACTACTCTTGTGGTTGTCCATTTTAATTATGTGCATTATTTGAAATAAATGATATATGCCTGAAACTTAAAATATATAAGCCAAAGCATAAGTGCAACCTAACAAATAAGCCCCATCTGGTGACTTGACATATACCATAAGGCATTTTAAGGAAAAGATCCTTGATAAACTAAGCATTAATAAAAGGATGGTTGAAGAATGTGGGGAGAAAGTCAATTTGTCTATTAATTGAAACATGTGCAAAAATGATAGAAGGAAAGAATCAAAAATAAAGACAAAGGAATAACATTATTAATATGCAAAGTTGAATGGTCACATCTCCAACTTAAAGGATAAAAATACGAGTTCCATGATTGAGCTACAACTCGAAAAGATTCAAGAGGGAAATAAACTAATCTTTAAAGGAATGTATGTATGTTTCTATGCAATGAAGGAAGGGTGGGAAAAGTTGAGACTAATCATTTGTATGGATGTGTGCTTCTTGAAGACTAAATATCAAGGACAACTACTTAGTGTAATAAAGATACAAACTGTGGCATATATGAATTGCATAGATAATCATAAAGGTTAAGAATACTAAAAATTGGAGTTCGTTTATTGAGCTATTGACAATTGATTTAGAGATAAGAGATGGTTTTGGTATTATAATGATCTCATATATGAAAAAGTACTTTGTTGCTTTATTATTATTGTTTTATTTTAATCAAGTTTTGATTTGTTTGTTTTAATCTTTTTAGGGGCTTATAAGAGCTAGATATAACATACTACCCTCTGCTACACATACGATGTGTACAAGGCATATATATATATATATATATATATATCATAATTTAATTTCAAAATGGAAAGGCAATGGTTTTGAGCAAGTTTTCTAGAATTGTTCATAGGAAACATTCCCACAAGAATTTAATGAGAGGCTGATTAGATTGAATAAATTGGCTCCAAAATTTGCGGAGGACTTACTGAAATATTCAAAAGAAACTTAGAGCTACACATTACAAAGCATTGAATCCAAATGTGTAATTGTGGACAATAATATTAGTGAGACATTTAACTTTGGGATTCTTTAGCTAGAAAAAGGTCAATTATCAATATGTTAAAGACTATTACGACAATGATAATAAAGAAGCATTCAAAATTAAACGAGTATGTAAATAAATGGAAAGACAGCATCGCACCACAAGTGATGAAGAAGTTGGATAACAATAAACTAAATGTAACGAAATAAAGACTCATTTGAAATGAAGACATGGCATATGAAGTCACTAATAGGGATCATATATAGTGTGCTTGGATAAAGATAACCCATATAGTTGTAGGACATGGTAACTTTATAAATATCGATGCACCCATGCTATCAGTGCCATCTTTTTTGCCAAATAACAATTAAAGTCATATATGGAAGAAATGGATGGAAGAAAGAAGTTGCATAGTAGACCAAAGAAAATTAGAAGGAGAGATAAACATGAACAAAAAAATGTTGGTAATTAGCAAAAGTAGCATAAACTTTCTCAAAAGGGTCAACTTAAAGTATATGGAAAGTGTGGAATACACGGACATAACAAAAGAAGTTGTAAACCTACTAAACAATTTGAAATTGAGGTTAGAAACTATTAATTTGTATATCAATTTCTTTTAGAAATTATTAATTTATATATCAAAATTTTCTTCAAATGTATTAACATTACTTAATATTTATACAATTAAATGCAAATGGTCCACCTCCTTCACAAGTTGCATCCACCTAACAATCTTAAGATTCAATCCCGAAATCCATGCCCAAAATAAAGAGGAGCTTTAAGTTAGTTGATCCAATACTTATCAACTTTAATTTAAACTAGGAGCTTCTAGGTGGAAAGGAATGCAAGCATAACATTACAATAGTTGTAGGAGCAAAATATTCAATATAGAGGTTTTAGATCTATACATCATTGAGCATCACAACATGTTGACACATGTATTGGTTCATAACAAAATGCAAACAAGTCTTAAAACTTATTCGAGAAATTGATCAACTGCAAATGGAATTCGATAAAACTATGAATCTTTTGGATGCTAAATTGTGTTTTTAAGTGTTGTCGTTTGTTTTAATCTAAATTGCTATTATTCAAATAAGACAGTAATCATATTGTTAGTATAATTACTTTAACTTTAGAAAAAATGGCTACAATCATTTTGAGATTTATATCTGTGTAATATCAAGCTTTTGGATATATATTTTGAGATATACAATGACAATATTGAATCCAACCAATGGTCTTTGTTGAACTAGTTTATTATGGCATTTTATATGCTTTGGGTGCTAAATTATTATTGTTCAAACATAGTAATAACTATATTATTGGTGTAATGACTTTGGCTTTTAGACAAATGGCTATATTTAGATTAGTGTAATTATCAAGCTTTTGGATATATATTTTGGGATGTAAAATGACAATATTGCATCCAACCAATGGTGGTCTATATTGAATCAATTTAGACCACCATTGCCATAAGCATAGATAACTTTGTGACATCTTTGTGATATATTTGCTACAAGATAACTTGGTGAACTTGGTCAACAATAGACACATTTGTGAACTTGGTCAACAATAGCACACCTTTTGAGACTTGCTCAAGACACAGACTCTATCATACATAATCAACATGGTGAACTTGCTCAACAAATGGACACCTTTGTGATATATTTGTAGTAAGCATTTACATTCTAAGATTGATCTTACGCAAGTATTTATAACTTAAGGTAGCATAATTACTAGATAATTATTGCTATCACAACAATAAACAATATGAGATATGAGATATGCATCCTCTTTAGTATCACATTCTCTTTGATTTTAACCAACATCTCATGATCCATTTCATTTTCAGCTTAGTCTTTTCTTGCATTCAGTAGTTAAAAAAAAAAAAAAGGCTTAACCGACTTGTCGTCGCGAGTCGATATTTCGGAATCAAAATCACGGGAAAGGAAGAATAGGGGTCTATCAACGACGGAGAACATGGTGGCCATTTCGCTCTATAGGGGTAACCTCCACAGAGTCCCCGATGTACCTCGTCGGTGGCTGATGCCAAACCCTAAAATAACTCTCAAAGATTTCAAATGTCTATTGAACCGCCGTATCAGAGCACTCTCTAGCCTCCGACCCACCACTTCAACCCCTCTCCTAGATTCAGTCGCCACTGGTAATGAAACTAGATTAGTGGTCGCTGTTGCTGAACAAATTGATTCTAGAATTGAAGCTCCTGATGGCGAGTTTAATAATCTGGAAATATTTGACGGTGGCGATTGCTCGGTTAAACCAGAAAACGCTGGCAATTCCATACCTGGTGCGAAGCCTGAGCTTGATGTGAAAGGCGGGGAGGCTGTTAACGGCGACGGAAATTTAGTGGTTTCTCAGCCTGAGATACCCGACTCGTCGCCTAACCCTAATCCGGAGGTAGCGAATTGTATATGTTTTAGATGCTAACCGTTGGAAATCGTATGAATGAGGTTAAGATCTGTGTACTTTTTAGAAATGTGTGAACTTGGTTCATGAACCCTGTCTTTGTTCTGACTTTTTCCTGTTAATATGGTGTTGAATCACATTCTCGTTGTCTATGAAACTTCAAACTGTGATTGGAATAAACCAGTCAATATAATGTGTCAATTTCAGCATTGAATGTTGATTAACCTTCATGCTTGAATTCGAACACATAGAGTTCAGGAAAGAGTACGTAGACTCTGAAAACAACAGGTGCAGCATTGAAAGTTGAATTTTTTCATCTTTTCTTTGAAGTTAGTTGCATTTTGATCCTTAATTGGAGCATCGTCATTTTTTTCTTTTGAAAATTAAACCAACTATGAAATGGAGCATCGTTATTTTTAAACCCAATTTGGGTTGTCAACATTCTATTGTTGTTTGTTATGTGTAATCCATCCCATCAGATTATTGTCATCCCTTACTACTGGCACTGTAGATAACTCTATGTTTATATGTGGATTGGGATAGCTCATGTTTTGCCAATTAGCAGCTTTATTATTCTTTGGTGACAACAAACTTACATTTTCAAGTTTCAACATTTTAGACAGCAGACAAAGTTAGATAACTCTATGTTTATATGTGGATTGGGATAGCTCATGTTTTGCCAATTAGCAGCTTTATTATTCTTAGGTGACAACAAACTTACGTTTTCAAGTTTCAACATTTTAGACAGCAGACAAAGTTGATGAGCTGAGTGGAAAAGAGAAAAGGAAAAAAGAAGTCGAGGAGAAGTTACATGTTTTGAACGAAAAAAAGCACAATCTAGTTCAAGTGCTGAAGCAGGTAAAACATCTTTACTACCTGCATCTGATGGAGTACATGAGATCTTTTACTTAGAAAGTGAACCAGGTCTCCCTGTTGTTTCTGGAGTTGCAATCTTTTTGTTATTAGAATTTCTGGGAATTTGGAAGTTATTCTTGTTATTTGAAAGATCTTGAATGCAGAGGAGGAATTGAAGAGACGTCATAGTATGCAAGGAATGGTGAACCGTCCATCTGTTCCATTTCAATTAGATGTAACTAATGATTCTGGTTCAATCATAAGGCAAGTCACTCCTAGGATGGGCTCAGAAGCAAATCTAGGCGGTGATATAGAAGGAGGAGAAACAGAAGATATTTCAAATCCCAACATCCATTCTCGTCATATTCATCGCATGAGCAGTACATCCCCATCGTCAGAATCACCCCATAGGAGACCTCCCTACTTCCAACACAATGTGGTAATACTAATGCAATTCACAGTTTCAATCGATCCTTCTGATTTGCATCCTATCCTTTATCTTTTCATATGCTGAGCTGTGTGGATTTATTTAAACACTAAAAAATAAGGTGCTTGTGGGGGGGTGTTGTAGGTTGATAATCTAGTTTGGATGGATATTCATAGATGTAATCTTGTTCAGATTTAAAGTCTGGAAAACATTGATTTACCTTCTCATTAGGCATGCTCTTGGTTTTTAATCCCAGCTTACAAAGTCAGGGAGGACATTACATATCGATAATAATTGCCTGTAGTCCACCAAGAGCCAGGACAGAATTTGGACTTAACTGGTGCTTCCCTTGGCAACTTGGTAGTTGGAGAACAAGGTGTTGATTGTAGGATTAGAACACTAAGACTAGCATGTATGTTTGAGACTGATGGACTTGTATGTAATAAAAGCCATATATACTGTTGTTTCTTTTCCATGACAAATAGAATTGCATTTAAGTTTGGCATCTGAGTTCAGCAGTAGCCTGATTATGTGTCCTTCAAGTCAATTGTGTGTTTCACCTATCGAAAACAGAAAAAAGGTTTCTTGTTCCCATTACTCCGCTTGCAAAAAAAGCTCATTCCTAGTGTGCCTAAACTGGATGCACATGCATGATTTTGGTTAGTGTTACTGGAGAGCTTCGAATTGCTTCTATGGATGTCAACAATCTCGTCTGCATGCAAGAAAAAATGTTTATTTTCAGGTTTTCACTTGCAGGTTCCACATCCCTCCCGATCAAGTTTAGGAACAAATGGTAGTCCATCACGCTTTGCTCCCACAGGGCATCAGGGACATCCTGGAAACTTGGCCGCCATATCTGTATCAGGTACAAGTTACATTGCATCTTCCCCTTCCCCAGCTGCATCTGGTGGCACTTCAGCATTTAGAGATGCTCGACAACCAAGTCCATGGAATTAGGGATGTGCATTAACATGATATGGCATGAAATTCGGATATTCGTTGGAAGTACGGTCTTCTGATTGCTCAGTGGACGCATAAAACTCACGTAGGCTCATTTTTATTTCATGGCTGCATATTGGCTGAAAGATAGGACTTTTAAAATTGCTCCGATCACGAGCTGGAGTCCCTCTGTTTTGCTGATCCAATGGTATTTAAGAAAATAGCAGCTACGTTTCAACGAATGTGGGGTAAGATCTATTGTAAATAGAGATATCAATGATTGCTAGTATTATGTGCGATGTTGCTCATGTTAGAGATATCAATGATTACTAGTATTATGCGCGATGTTGCTCATGTCAACTTTGTAAGTTCTGAAATAGCAGAGTTCTTAAGAGTGGAACTGTAGATTATAACTTCACTTATATGCATTTGATGCTTGTTGACTAATATATGCTTTTTCTGATACTCTAGTTTTAAGCTTTTATCTAGGGCTAGAGGATGCATCCTAAAGACATAGATAAGCATGTGGCGACAAATTAAATGGAATAGAATAATATTTAATAATTTATAAATAATCAATAACAGTACTTTTATGTAATTAATAATAAAACAATGAAATTTTTATTATGTAAAATATAAATATATAAAAAATTTGTTCTGTAATTGTTTGATGTTTTGATTTTGAAACTTCTTCCAACTTTGTAGTTTAGTAATCAAATTTAGTATGAAAGGCCTTACATAACATGGCAATGTAAAATAACTTTTAAGCGTGTGTTAGGTAAATTTTTAGGTATGTATAATAATTTAATAATTATATGTTTTGAGTAAATTAATGTGTTTCAAATAAATTAATCAACGAATCAAATATTTCACACCAACTAATAAGTTTGATCTAATTATAGGTTAACATATTTTGTTCTCATCAACCTTATTTTGATCCTAATATAACGAAAATTTATGTACACTTAGATATAAAACGATGTCACGTTGAGATAAAAATATAATTGAAACAGAATATGAGATTAGAGAATTTTACATCTCAAAATATTTATATTATTATCTTTCTAGAAGCTTAATCGGAATAAATCAGAAATTTTCTTCTATGATCAATCGGTATAAACATCAACAACTCCAAATTAGATCGGTTTCACCTCAATAAATAAATGCTTGGGTAAAGAAAATCCTACCTTAACGGAGAGATTATTAGAGAGAGATTATTGGAGAGGTAACAAAACTCCGTACTTTTCATTACAAAACTAATTTTTGAATCAATAAAACAAGAAACAAGTTTCAAATTGCAATGTTTATTCTATTCTCATACTTTCACTTCACCTGAACGAATACAATTTTAGGATATCTCATAACAACCTCAACCTGATCGTAAGAAAAAGTTTTTTAGTATGCAAGTTTCTGTAAGTGTCTGCCTTTCTCAATCTTGGGTCCCAGTTTAATTCTTTTTTTTTTTCCTCCCTGTTTTCATTCCACGTCTTCGCTGCCAATAGAAATGAGGTCAACCGTCAATCAGGTTCTAATCTCCTCGCTTCACGGCATATGTTAGAAAAAGACAACACCAGATCTAACCACACATGTCGCTAACACATCCCAAAACCCCCTCAATCATTCCCTCCAACCCCATAGCCAACAAGCAAATAGAATGGCACATCGTACCACTCACAGACTTACCTAAGCATCTCCGGAGCCGGAGCCGGAGCCAGATCTCATACTTCCATCGTCCATGGATCCCACTCACAAAAGACGCAACTCAATCCTCCCAACCACCAAAATCCTAGAGTCTATTTTACCTAAATCCTTGTCAAACCAGTTATCCAAACCAAACCCACGTCACAAAACCAGTACAAGTTCCCATAAACCCATCAAGAACCAAACCCCATCAAGTGTTGGCACCTATTTGCAAGCCAAAGCCATGACTGTTTCGGCTGATTATGATAGTTCTAAATATTTGGTTGTCAAAGGAAAGCACCAGCAGCACAAACCAATTGATTCAAAGGTTGAGAAGGAGAGGAAGGTAACAACCGCAAAGGAAGGGTCTAAAGAGAAGGTCGAGAAATCAGCATCTAGAGAATTGGTGGAGAAGAAGAAACTCCGGCAATTTCTAGTCAATGAAATGCAAAGGAAGGAAACTTTGGCCTCGGGGAAGAAGTGTAAGGAAGTGAGGGATCCATCTGAAGCGCTTGATATTAAGAGGATGTCAGTTTCTTTAGGTGGCGGCAGAAGGAGTTCCTTTGGTGGATTACATATAGAGTTGGCAGATGCTCTTGCAAATTGTGGTGCCAAAGTGGTTTCAGTTGACATGCCTCCATTTATGCAGATCCATGCTGTTGATTGTGCAAGGAGGACTCGCGATAGTCTTGAGAAGTTCACCTCCAAGGCCCTTGCGCTCACTCTCAAAAAGGTTCTATCCTTTCCAATAATCACGTTGAGATTATAGTTTATTAAATAAAGAAGATTCCTTTCATGGCTCTGCGAAGTGGGTTTCTAAGTCCCTGATAATCGATAGGCTTGAAGGGTTGTGTTTTGTGAATTCTTATTTCCTTTCCATTTTTTGTAGGAATTTGATGCCGAGTATGGTCCGGCATGGCACTGCATCGTTGGGACAAGTTTCGGGTCTTTTGTGACACATTCAGTTGGTGGATTTCTATATTTCTCAATGGATCAAAAGTTGTACATTCTCTTGTTTAAAACTACAGTGCAAAGAGCTGATTGATTGATTATAGTTGAAGGAAGGTAGGTGAGATCTTACCTCTCAAATATGACAAGTGTCTTATACTTTGTGCTTGCTTTACAAGTCTACCTTACGCTCGAAGGGCTCCAATATAGGCTATTAGAGTTTATGTAGCAAAATAGTGCAAACAGTGTCTGCAAATAGTGTGTCCATATTGACACAAGTAATCAAAGTAGATAAGTAAGCTTGGTCTTACAAGAAAAGCAAAACCAACAAGTAATTGGTTACGTGTGGCGTTATCTAACTCCTTTTTTATCAACATAAGTTGTTGAAGAGAGCGTAAATTTTTGTCACTTCTCTCTCCCAAATATTTAACACTCTCAAACATTGAGTTCTCCCCATATTTTTATCTCTTAAAACCACCTTTTAATGGCTCTAATGTAGCTCGAATTTGCCTTTTCTCTATACTATGAGTAGCTACTAGAGTTACTCACACTAATTCACGCCCCAAATTCTTAGCTTAGTGGATGGTGGCTTTAAAAGATAAAAATATGAGGGAAAACTAAATGTTTGAGAGTGTGAAATGTGTGGGAGAGATAAGTGGAAAACATTCATGCTCTCTTCAACAACTTATGTCGATAACAGAGAGTTAGATACTCCCACAAGTAACCAATTATTTGTTGGCTTTGCTTTTCTTGTAAAACCAAGCTTACTTGTCTACTTTGGTTTACTTGTGCCAATGCAGACATACTATTTGCACACACTATTTGCATTATTTTGCTACATCTCCCACTTGTACACATTAGCAACAACATATGTTTTATTGGCAACACATGCTTTAGAAAGAGCAACACATGCTTGCTTGTAGCAACAAATGCTTTGTTCATAGCAACACATGTTGTATTTCTCAACCTCAAATATTCATTCTCACTGAGTCACTGTCATACAGGAAGTGGAGCGTCCGACCATATAAGAAAGATGTGAGCAAGGATCGTTACATTAAGTCACCATCAAAATAACGTAACGTCACTGAAGATCTCATTATATCCCAAATCATTTCTAATCATACTAGATTTTAAATCTATGATTCCTCTTTTCACAAAGAGTTATGCAAAATCCCACAATGTATTTGTACTCATGGTTACTATTAGCCCCTTAGCACATGAAGGCACTTCACAGCTAGCTGGAGACAGACCTTAGGTAGAAGGTTAGCTGAATCACGCGCACGGCGATGCCATGTGAATACTCCAAGGTGACTTAGCACGTTAGATCAAGCATGGTGTGAGTTTTGGACCGTGTACGAGCTGACATAGCTAAGGCTAAGTTTTTAATGGATTAAGGACTTAATGGGTGCTCAAATGGACGGATCATGGCTAATGGACTTGACATGGGTAAGCATTAGATCAAACTAGTGTGCTATGACTAGCTTTGGTTTGGATGACTTGTCATTAACAGATAGAGATTGTGGGGATCTTGGATGATGTAGCGGATAAGATCACGGAAGATAATCATTAACGTCAAAAGATAAAGATCACACGGGAGGATCCTCTGAAGATAGTGGACATCTTCGTGGATATGGATAGATCATGTGTAATCTTTTATCTTGTTTGTTGGGATGTGGGTAGACCTTATCGGATAGGGTTCTATTTAGATGGGATGTTATCTTATAGGATAATGATGTAATCTAATAGGATAAGATGTGATCATAGGTAGTAGAGTTCTGTTAGGATTCTAACTCGTTCCCCAAGCCTTAACGCCTATATATAGCTCATTTGAGCCTTGCTCTTCACACAGAGTTGAGAGAACATTCCTTTGTATACTTTGAGGAAAGTAATAAAGGTTTAGCATTATTGCTATATCTTTTCTTTGCTTCTATTGTTGCTATTATTATTGCTTTCGTTGTATTTTTTAGAGTGTGAGAGTTGAACATTGCAAGAGTCGTAAGGCATTTAAGAACAAGATTGTTGGTTGACGATCACGTGGAAAAGGCTGAGTCTTGTTTAAATGGATCTAAGTGTGACTGTCGTGCAAAGGAGTAGGCGCAATTTGTAGATAAGTTCGTTGCTTAATAAGACCTTTGTAACAGTTACCATATAGACAACTTAAGTCTATCAACAACTAATGTATTTGTAACCACCCGGGCGATGAGTCACAAATATCTTGTGTGATATCAAAATCATTTTTCCTTAGACACGTACGATAATCTATGAAGTCTTGGCTGCTTTCCTAATCATACTCCACTAGACCGCATCAATCATTTGGTACCTTGCAATGCTTTGTCTCATCCCACTCGCTATCATGGCACTAGGGCGATGTTCACGTTTGAGAGAGCAACATCAAGCTTGGTGACAATTTTTAGATGTGTGTCATTTTCAATTAAACCTTAATTTACTATAAAAATTCACACAAGATTAAAATGAAAAACATATTTCATTAATGCGTAAGTAAATGTACAAATACATCAAATCCTTAATAAATCTAAACTCTTAATGTGCTTTTGAAAAGCATCTCTAGCAATGGGTTTAGTAAAAGGATTAATTATCAAATCTCTCATAGAGACATGTTTTAAGACCACATGTCCTTATAAAATGATATCACGGATGAAGTCGTAGTGAGAATCAATGTGCTTTGTCTTTCCATGATGCTTCGAGTCCTTTGTATAGGCAATTGCAACTGTGTTATCACAATAAATAACTGTGGCCTCACAATGATGCCCAGTAATGTTGAGGCTCCTCAAAAATCTCCTCAACCATATCACCTCTTGCACTGCTGAGGTATATGCAACATACTCGGACTCCATCATGGACAATGACACTAATAGGATCTAGGAACAAGGTATGAAATTTGTATACTCTGGTATTAATTTCTCAGCAGAATACAATTGATAATCTGGGTTTCGAGGTCCAATCCCTCCAGCCTATGGCTCATACATATGACTCTCCAAGATATTATCTCTCCTCTCCTATGTGTTATTTATACTGGAATCTGTGGCTACTAACAGATTCGGTTAGCTGACAACCTAATGATTGGTTGTCAGCACTACTAACGAACTAACAGAATATAAAAACTAATAGTCCAGTATACCCTTCTGCCTATTACTCCTCTGTCATTTGTTTATTTCTCCTAACATAGACTTGGTTTAGCTTTGGTCTATCATTACTTCCCCCCATGAGTTTCACCTTGTCCGCAAGGTAAAAGTCTGGAAATCGAACTTTCAGATCTTCAAACAACTCCCATGTAGCAGTAGTAGCCGGCTGGTCTTTCCACTAAATAAGCACCTCTAAACCCTGACTAGGACTGATGTTTCTGATGGCCAAAAGGGCAGCAGGGTAATCGGTTGTAGCTGCTGGAATGAGGAAGTGATCTGGCATGCTTATAACTGACTCAGCAGTACCAAGAGCTTGCCTAAGCTGTGAGACATGAAAAACAGAGTGGATTTTGGCTGTTGGTGGCAACTGTAACTTATACGCAATTGGTCCAATGCGTTGGAGAATCTCAAATGGACCAAAGTAACGCGGGGCCAATTTGGCATTGCTCCTTGTTTCCACCGATTGTTGACGATAGGATGCCAACTTGACGAAGACCTTATCCCCCACCTGAAATTCTACCTCTCTTCTTTTACCATCTGCAGTCAACTTCATCCTTTGTTGAGCTAACGTCAAGTGGTGACGTAGTTCCGACAAATACTGATCCCTTTCCTGCAGCAGTGCATCAATGGAGTCTAGAAAGGAGGACTGAATTTGGTACCTGGTGATAGTAGGAGGATCACGGCCATAGAGGACCTTGAATGGTGTAGTGCCCAAGGTTGAATGGAAAGACGTGTTGTAGCAATATTCAGCCCATCCCACCCATCGTGCCCATTGTTGAGGTTGCTGGCTAGTAAAGCATCGGAGGTAGGCCTCGAGACATCTGTTGACGACCTCAGTCTGCCCATCCGTTTGTGGATGGTAGGCTGAACTGTATCTTAGCTTCGTGCCCTGCAATTTAAACAATTCTGTCCAGAATTTACTTATGAATATTTTATCCCTATCAGACATAATGGAGTTTGGGAACCCATGCAACCTCACCACCTCTTGAACAAAGATATAAGCAACAGCTTGGGCTGTAAAGGGATGTTTGAGGGGAATAAAGTGTGCATATTTGCTAAGTCTGTCCACCACTACTAGGATAGCCAAAAATCCCTTTGATTTAGGTAGCCCTTCGATGAAATCTATGGAAATCTCTTGCCAAACTTGCTGTGGTACTGGCTGTGGTACTGGTAAAGGCTGCAGCAGACCAGCTGGAGACAAAGATAAGTACTTGTTTTGTTGACAGATAAGGCATTCAGCCACAAATCGATAGATGTCATTCTTCATCCCCTCCCAAAACAGCTCATTGGCTAGCCTCTTGTAAGTTTTTAGAGCACCTCCATGTCCCCCTAAGTTGCTTTGGTGGCTATCCATGATCAAAGCCGATATGAAGGCTGAAGATCGCGGAATGACTAACCGATCCTTGTAAAACAATAGATCCTGGATTATTGTATAAGGAGGGTGCGACCCACCATCTTCAATATAAAGGCGTTGTGTTGTTAGTGCAAGGGATAAGGGTAACTGAAGACTTCTTACCGATGGAGTTAGGCAACTGTGATGTTATACTGGGAATCAAATGGCTCCAAACGTTAGGCAAAGTGGTGACTGATTGGAGTAGGATGACGATGGAGATCAAACAAGGGGATCAGATCCTGACAATCACAAGATACTCATCATTAGCTAAAACACCAGTTACCTTGAAGAATTTGGTGCACACTACAACAGAGGAAGATTCGGTATATCTATTGCAAATGGGATTTTCATAATTAAAGGAGCAGGATGGCCTTACACCAGTTACTTCAGAATTTCAGATACTGTTGGAGGAGTTCAAAACAGTTTTTGACATGCCTCAGCAATTGCCTCTTGAAATAGCTAAGCACCATGCCATTGTACTCCATGAGGGAGCTAATCCGGTCACAGTTAGGCCTTATAAATATCCACAATTCCAGAAAAATGAGATTGAGAAGTTGGTGAAAGAAATGTTGGATTCGGGAATCATCCAACCAAGTGTGAGTCCTTATGCTAGCCCGGTGTTATTGGTCAAGAAAAAGGATGGGGGATGTCGTTTCTGTGTAGATTACAGGGCCTTAAATAGGGTGACAGTAGTGGACAAGTTCCCTATCCCTATCATAGATGAATTACTTGATGAATTGAAGGGAGCTACTATCTTTTCGAAGATCGATCTAAAAGCGGGGTATCATCAAATCCGAATGAGGACAGAAGATATAGAAAAGACAGCATTTAGGACTCATGAAGGGCATTATGAATTCCTTGTTATGCCCTTCTGATTGACTAACGCTCCAGCCACGTTTTAATCCCTTATGAATCAGGTTTTTAAACCTTATCTCCGAAAATTTGTATTAGTTTTTTTTATGACATCTTGGTATACAACGCCAACAAAGGAGATCATGTTTGTCACTTGAGGACAGTCCTCACTGTGCTCCAATCCCAGCATTTGTATGCCAATCGGAAGAAGTGCATTTTCGGACAGGATACTTTGGAATACCTAGGGCACATTGTATCCAAAGATGGGGTAGCGGCTGACATGAAAAAAATTCAGGTTATGATTAATTGGCCACGACCAACAAATGTGAGAGAATTGAGGAGTTTCTTGGGCTTGACAGGCTACTATCGGAAATTTGTGAAGAGTTATGGGAGTATCTCTTGGCCTTTGACACAATTGCTTAAGAAGGATGGTTTCAAGTGGACTGAGGAGAGTGAGACTTCCTTCTAACAACTCAAACAAGCCATGGTTTCTGCACCAGTGTTGACATTGCCGGATTTCACTAGACCTTTCATAGTAGAGACCGATGCTTCCGCCAATGCCATAGGAGCTGTCTTGATGCAAGAGAATCGTCCTATTGCATATTACAGCCAAGTCTTGTCCACTTCTAGCCAACTTAAGTCAGCTTATGAGCGTGAACTGTTGGCTATTGTCTTGGCGGTAAAGAAATGGCGTTCATATCTGTTGGGCCATCGGTTTATCATTAGAACCGATCAGCAGCCCCTTAAATTTCTGTTGGAACAATGCGAAGTACACCCTGAACATCAGAAATAGCTGTCCAAGCTATTGGGGTACTCCTTTAGCATTGAGTATACTGTGTGTGTGAGAGAGCCATAGGCGGGAGGTACTGGTCCTCGAAACCAGATTATCTTGTATTCCTTTTACAAAAATCTATAGCAAATACCTATTTCGTCATACCTGTTTTCTGGAATCTATCAGACACGCTCTGTCATTTCTTGTTACGCCAAGAAATGGCTCCTCTTCCAAGAGTGAAAGCATATCCCAATGTGGACTTTCGCTCATCTCTATTAACAAATCCATCAACATCACTATATCTAACCAATTTAAGGCTCCCACCTTGATAGCACAAAGCCATATTAATGGTTCCTCTTAGATATCTAAGTATCTTTTTTACCGCTGCCCAATGCATAGGTCTAGGATTACTTTGATGTATACCAACCATCCCAACTGCAAAGCATATGTCGAGTCGAGTACACACTATAACGTACATTAGACTACTGACAACACTTGCATATGGCACCTTAGCTATTTGTTGTTATTCTTCCTCTATTTTAGGACATAGATCCATACTTGGGTATGGCCCCTTCTCCATTGAAGTGTCAATAGGTTTGCAATTATGCATATAGAAACGTTCCAAGACCCTATTAATATAGGTTTCTTGAGACAAACTCATAAATCTCTTAAAACGATCCCCCAAGATCTTAACCCTGAGAACATAATCTGCTTCACCCATGTCCTTCATCTCAAAAGTAGAGGACAACCACTTTTGAATGGCAATGATCATCTCCGTATCATTCCCAACTATCAAGTATCATCTACATACAAAGGGAGTATAAGAAACACATTCTCTTGTCTCTTTATGTATACACAATGGTCCTCTTCAACCATCGTAAAGCATACTGATATAATGGCTTGATGAAATCTAAGATACCATTGCCTAGATGATTATTTCAGGCCATAAATGGAACATCTCAAGCGACACACTTTGTGCTCTTGTCCCTTTGCCCGAAACCCTACGGATTTATCCATATAAATCTCTTCATTTATTTCTCTATTGAGAAATGTTGTTTTCACATCAATTTGGAACAAATTCAAATCTAAATGTGCAATAATAGTTAGGATAAGGCGAATAGACATATATCTCACCACAAGAGAAAATGTCTCATTATAGCCCACACCTTCCTTTTGGGTCTAACCTTTCGTCACTAATCGGGACTTATACTTTTCAATTGATCCATCAACCTTGCGCTTAACCTTCAAGATTTACTCGAAAATGGTGAGTTCGTTGCTTCTTCAAAAGAAGAAGGCTCATCAACATCAACAAAAATGCTTAAGAAAGACCCACCTTCTATTTCAAAGTATATACGCGGAACATTTCTACGTTGGCTCCTATGCAACTATGATAATTGAGACTCAAGTTCTATGTTCCCATTGACCTCAATAGTCATCAGAATGAATTGTGAATCCAAATCCATTTGGGGCTCTTCGTCTTGATGTTTCTCTAACTCATAGAACTCAAGACTTTGTTTGATCTCACAAATACCAGGTAAATCATCCTCCAAAAAATCAACATCTCAAGACTCAACCTTAGTGTCCATGATGTTCACTATACATCACATAGCCCCTAGAATGCTCATAATATCTAATAAACACACATTTATTAGCTTTAGGGCCTAACTTTTCAAACTTATGAGAAAAATGGTGAACATAACTAACAGATCCTCATGGCCTTAAGCCTTCGAAATTACGCTTATCTTCATTCCATAACTCATATGGAGTAGTCTAGACAAATTTAATGGGCACTCGGTTAAGGATGTATGTCGCAGTCATAAAGGCATCCCCCCAAAACTTAATTGGGCAGTTGGCTTAAGCCATCATCTACCTAACCATGTCCAATAGAGTTCGATTCCTTCTCTCTACAACCTCATTTTATTGTGGAGTTCCAGGAATCATTAACTGTTAGCGTATTTCTTTATTCTCTCAAAATTCTCTAAATTGACCAGAGAGATACTCTCGGCCTCTATCAATATGAAGAGCCTTAATGCTCCTCTATTTCTGATTCTCAACCTCAGCTACAAAGCGTTTGAAACAATTCAAAGCTTTTGAGCGGTGAGACAACAGAAATACTAAACCATATCGTAAGAAATCATCTATGAATGTAATAAAGTAAGTCGCGTCATTACGCACTCTCACATTCATAGGCCCACAAATATCAGAGTGGATCAACTCTAAAGGATGCAAATCTCTCTTAGCCTTACCAAAAGGCTTTTTACTAGCTTTCCCAGCGAGACAAGGCTCATAAGTAGGAAGACTCACTTTGACGAGAGAGCCAAATAGCCCTTCTCTAGCCAATCTAGACATTTTATCTTGTCCAATATGTCCTAATCGAGCATGCCATTTAACAGACTCATATTCAATATCAACAAAAGAAGAAGAAGCAACGTGAGCAAAATATTTATGAGATTCAGATAAATCTAAATCCATCATAAATAAACTATTACAAAAGTGCCCATGACCATAAACGGTATCATCAAGATAAATGGACAAACTATTCTTACTAACAAGAAAAGAAAACCCAAGTCTACTAGTGCCAATATTGAAAGTAGATTACATCAAATAGTGAGTACATGAAGCATATCATGTAAGAGCAATTTCCGTCCATTGTGCAAAATAAGTTGGTAAGTTCCTACACTAAGGACCCTCTCCTCTACTCTATACCCCATCGTTACAAAATGTTTATCCTTTGGTAATAGATGCTAATCTATAAATCCTGCATGGTTACAAGTCATGTGTTTTGTCGCTCTCGTGTCTACAATCCAATCATGGAGAGAATGAGCGAAAAACGCATATGTGCAAACAAAGGCACGTTCAAAAGAAGGTAAGTAAGGACAAATCTCACGTGGCTCAATACACTCCTGAGCAAAGTGTTCCTTCTTTCTATAGTTGAATGATAAAAAGTATAATATTGTATTTTTCTCCACTAATCCTTAGTCTTTTATGTTTATTATTGGCTTAAAGTACTAATTATGTTTATATTTTAATTTAGGTGTGTATATTTTGATTTAGGCATGTATATATGTTGTGCCACACACCCACCACGCGCCACCTTAGATAACCATTCAGGCCTCAATTGACATAGTTTTGGACTCATCAGTACATATGGATGACATTGGTGAGGTCAAATATGAGATTTATGTCAGTTGGTGAAGTGCATCTCCCACTGAGGGCGCGTGGAACTGCGAATGAACACGTTTATACTAAACCCATCTTATTCAGAAATTTCAGCCTTTCATGTCCACAATGGCCACTTCGAGCTATCGTTTCTCACACATTTTAACTCCAATTTTGGCATATAATATACCGTCGGAAAGATAATGTGATAAGAAAAATATCCATATACATAACTCATCCAGAACAGTACTATAATAGGTTAAAAATGGGCCTAAACTTTTGGAAAACACATGCATAAACCGAAAATTCATCATGCAATATCTCACTCAATTCAAATCCGTTTTTTACCAAATTATAGGCACAAGTTTTTGACATTATAAGGAACACATCCATGCCAAAATGTCAAGCTAAAATGAAGCACACGAAAATTTGTCATTGATGGCCATGTTATACATGTATGAACAAATTTAAGTATATATGACATATTATTCTCATTTGACACAATTTCAAGGACAAAAGCAAGTTATACATGCTCTGATACCAATGAGAGAAGGTGCGGTGAGACCTTACCTCTCAAATATGACAAGTCCCTTAGAACTTGTGTTTGCTTTACAAGTCTACCTTGCTCTCCAACTTAGCTCAAATTTGTCCTTTTTTTATGTTATGAGCAGCTATCTGAGTTAGTCACACTATTCACACCCCAAATTCCAAACCTAGTGGATGGTGACTCTAAGAGATAAAAATATGAGGGCAAACTCAATATTTAAGAGGGTGAAATATGAGAGAGAGAAGTGGCAAAAATTCATGCTCTTTTCAGCAACTTATGCTGATAAAAAGAGAGTTAGATACTGCCATAAGTAACCAATTACTTGTTGATTTTGTTTTTCTTATAAGACCAAGCTTATTTGTCTATTTTGATTTACTTGTGCTAATGTAAACATACTATTTGCATACACTGTTTGCACTATTTTGCTACAACAGTGAATAATTTGGAAGCAAAAGCATTTCTAGTATGGATAGTTAGGGGAAACTAACAAGTTGAAAGTCTTTGACATTGTACATTTGGTTAGGAAAGGAGCACACAAATTAGAGATATTATTTAAATTCGGATTCAAGCGGTGCACAAAATCAAGATTTAAAAAAAAACCTACTAGTATAATTTAAGTAAATATGTTATGGAATGTAATTTTGTGTTAATGTTTTTATAAATATGAAATTATATAAAATATTAAAATACTTTATCATATTAATATTCAAATGATATTCACAATTTTGTTAAAAATACCTATTTATCTTATTATCATATCCAGTTTGTGTTGATTTTCGTTGCATTCTAGTCTGGGGATGCTACGATCTAAGCCACTGTCATTGCAGAAGAGCATTTGCAAATTTCACATTGGTACTGCAAGTCCGCCAATGCTTTTAATGTTTGTGGGTCAAACGGTTGCATTAAACCAACTTGAAAAAAGGTGAGATCTTTCCCATCTCACTTCTTTTCTACAGAATTTATGATTGCTCGTCAGAAGGACTATGATCAAACACTTTTATGAGAGTTTGAGGTTCCCCATTCGCCCACTGTGTTTGTTGTTGTCGACCAAATGAGCGGTGGGGGGTTTATGTGACCGCTCGACACTCGAGAGCGGTCATACATACTTGCAATAGTTTTTCTTTTTTAATTATAGATATATAGACTACTTTTTAATATGCATTTGATTAATCTTTGGATTTTCATATTAGCATATATTAGTCTAAGGAAAAACGTTAAGAATTATAGTTATTAAAACATTAGACTGATTCAGCAACTTCAACCATTAAAACTTTGAATTGTCTGAGTTATTAAAATAAATTAAATTAAAAAATAAAAATCGAATTGAAAAGTTAGACAATTCAAAATTTTAATGGTTGAACTCGCTGAATATTATTAAAAAGCGATTAATTTTTGTAAATTAATAAGTTCTTATAAACTAAAATAAATTAATTAATTTTTATTTAATAATCTCTTTTTTCAATTAAACTTCAAATTATTTAATATATAAAGATAATATTTTTCAATCATATTTCAAATTTTTTAACTTTTTAGTCAATTTTAAGACAATCTAATACGATTAAACATTTTAGACCTTAAATATCTTATCTTACTAGTTTAACTTACAGTCTAGTTTTTAAAATGTTGTTCAAAATAACTCATTTGAAAACTAGTAATTCACAATCAATTAACTCATTTAAAGAATAGTAATTTATAATCAAATGATGGATTCCATAGAAATAATGTGTGGAGAATCTAACTTATCTTTACATCTATCTAATAATCCCTTTCAAAATTGAGATGAATTAAAACTATTGTTTTAAAAATCAGACTAAACCGATTGATTTAACTTAAAAATAAATAATCAACTTAATTTTTGGTCTGATTTATGTTTATAATCTTTATGAGTAAAACTCAACCAATTAATTAATAAACCGACCAATTAAGACATAAACCAGTTGGTTTTCAAAAAACTAGACGGTTTTTTTTTTACAAACCGATTGAGTAATAACTCAACCAATTTTTTGAGTTTTGTGGGGTGCACATCCTTTTTTTTATATTAAAACTACCATTGTTTTAAACATGTGAGACCCCTCTCTCTCTAGTTTTTGAGTTTTGATACAATATACTATTGCAAGAATCTTTTTTTTCTTTTAATTTCCTACACATTTTAATTAATAAATTATATTTTATAATTTTATAATCTTTACTTTTCTTTTTACATTTTAATTTAAAATTTCATTTTAAATTATTATTGTTAAAAAATAAATTGTTTTCTTTTTCAATTTTTACTCTTAACTTTTATGGATAAAAATTGGCCTTTAAATAATAAACTGGTCGATTTTCTCTAAACCGTAAAAACCAGTTTTGTCTTCACCTAACGCCCACACTAGTAAATGTCTGTTTGTGTCTTCTTCTAACCCAACAACAACATTTTCTTTACCTAGAGCTCCAGCATCATGTTGCTCGCCACTTTAGCTATTCAGATGCTCGTTTGGTCCTTCACGGTCCAATTGCTTTGCAGATCGTGCTCAGAACCATCTAGACAGTTGAATCGATGCTCTTCCTACAGTGATCTATGTTGGAATCCAACCGTGATCGAATCATGGGCGCAGCGGAACTTAAAATTTTACGAATTCCGAGCGGATCCTAATAATTAATTAAACTTGAATCAAAATAATATTTGAATTAGAAATCCTACCTTGTTCGCTTTCCGGAGAAAAACTTCGACTATTTTTCTCTAAGTGATCAATCACTAGCTGTCTACGTGTCCAGCCTCTGATGGTATCCACATAGCAATTTCCAAACTGTTTTGGAGGAAAAAGATAGAAAGTGCTAGCTTTCATAAAGCTCTCCCATTAAATAAAAAAATCAAGATGATCTTTTATTAAAATTAAAACTCCTTAATTATAATTAGAATCAAATTCTAATTCTAATTAATTTAATTTTAATAAAAT